>VYZP01071122.1:66256-79102 GCA_013400635.1 Hypocryptadius cinnamomeus
TTTGCCCAGCAGGTTTTCCACTGCAAACACAAAGATCCATCTGTGAATCCTAAGTAAGCTTTTGCCATTTTACCATCTTAGGAGGTTAAGTAGCCAAACCAGTGGTGTGTTATCGAAACGTTTCTAGCTACCAATGCAAAGCACAGCACCATGAGGTCTGCTATGGGGAAATTAACTCCAGCTGTGGAGGATTTAATGTAGTATACTGCATAGAAGAAGAAAATACGACTTTGTCCTTTTTGATGGGCAATATTTTCAAGTGTTTTGACAGTTTATTATAAAATAGAGAAGGTTCATCAATCCATTCTTCATGTATATGCCCAAAAATAGACTTCTTGCAGAGAAGGACATTGTAAGAGTTGTTATGTGTATGGAATTCCTGGTCAGAACAAATGGTCATGTTCAATTTGCATATTACAATTGCTGTAATGCTGTAATTTGAAAATCTCCAAGGAACTTTATTATCTATTCTATTTTTTCAGTTTACATAGTTTCCTCTGAAAAAAGGTGATGAAAACAGCCAGCTTTTAAAATAACTGCATTTTCAGTGGGGTAATGCTGGAATGGGAAAGGTTATGTGCCTTATGCATTTATACAGCGATGATGTACACTTTCGCATGGAGGGTACCTCATGAGGGTTTCTTTCACTTTTCTCATCAAATTGTGCAAATTTTTATTGAAAGGGTGAGTAGAATCCTACTTTCTTGTAATCTTGAAATTAAAAAATGAGGAAAGACGTTTTGCAGTATTGTGCGAAATTTCACATTTTCTGTAACTTGACTCTTGAGGCACTATGTTGACTAGCTCATCAAAGAGATTTTCTTCTGTCTGTGTCCTTACTTTGAAATTACTCATTCACCATCTAATTTTAATGCAAAATGCAACTGAAGCTCAGTATGAAATCAAAGGGAAAACTGAGTCTTCATTGACTTTGTGTATTGAAAAATTTGAAAATCTATGACTTAAGAACAAAGAAAATATTCACCAGTCAGGCACAGAACTGTACTGTCCTGATTTTCTCATACCAGTCCCAACCCAGTATTCCCAATAGCCTTCCCACTCTTTTTGGTGCACACTCTGTTGCCAAACTAAGTTAGGACTTGTTTCCCTTCTCTTTCTCACCGTACTCTGTATTCTCTTGCAACGCATCCCTGTGCTTACTGACCACATTTACTGCACGACTGGGGAGCACAGACTCTGATACCCATTCCTGCAAGTGTGGTCATATCAAGGAGAGATGCTGAATCCTCCACTCTACCAAACATGAGTAAAACCCACCCCCAATATCAGTGAGTGTGTAAGTAACAAGAGCTGGAAGGCAGTTATAAATATCCCTCCCCCTATCTTTCAGGTAGGATGTGTGCCTTTGAAACCTGGGAGCCTCTGAGCTGGAGTTGAACTTAAAGAAAAAACTTACTCATTATTCCCCATCTGGACTGTTTTTAAAATAGTCTTCCTTTAAAATTATCTACTTAAGAGTGCTTTCATATGGGTTATCTTCACAGGTTTCCAAAGCAGAAGTTATAGTGCATTAGAATGTGATCTTGAGAAATGCAGCAGAAAATATGAAGGGGTTTGAGTGTCTGAAATAGCATTGGTTCAAGAAAGAAAGTAAGTTCTGACTGCAGCTGTTAATGATTTTTCAAGGCAGTGATATTCCCTCTGTGACCGGAAATTCAGTAACCTCCTAGAAACAGCTCTCAAGACTTTCTACAAAATAACTGTAGAATCCTGAGGTTTCTGGCGAGATTTATCATCGAAAGCATCTCTAGGACTCTCTTGGTAGCCACTGGAATAGACCTGCTGCTGGTATTTGTAAACTTATGCTCCTTGAAATTTATGCTGCTAATGACACAATGGTGTGCTGTGGTTGTGATGATACATAAATAGGAATAAATTGCCTTTACGGATTTGCAGTGAAGTAGCTGATCAGGCCAGCATGTGTTTGGTTTTGAATGGTTTAGAATGCAGAGCTGTCTCAGAGATCTCTCTTCAATGCAAGATCATGAAAGTATAAAAATAAATATACTTTACTGTGACAAATAGCTTTGAATCAGTGTCTGCTTCCTATAAACTGAATATAACAGATTTATTTTTCCTGAAAAAGGCTTTAGGAGAAGTCCAAAAAGTGTCAGATTTTTAAGTAGTGAACAAATTGCAGGCAACTACAAGGAGGAAAGGCCCTGAGAGAGGGCAAAGAAAGACAGTGGCTGATGTAACACAGGTCCAAAACAGCAGAGGAAGGAAAAATTTGGAAGAGTATGGAAGAATATCCTGTACATGGCAGTTGTGACAGTACTATTGCAGAACAGAATGTTGGCTTATTTGGATGGCAGATGAAGCAACATCACCATTAAAGAAGATCCTGCACAGTATGGAACTAAACTTTCAGAAAGATAACTCTGCCTTTTGAATTGCTACAAAACTGAAATAGGATTATGTTTCTGCAGCATCTTTATGAAGCTAAAGTTTCTTCTTTCCACTGCTGTTATTGAAGAAAAACTTGTGTGCTGACCAGAGTTTCCTGATTTTGATGAACAGAACTCCAGCATGCTTCCCTGTTAAGAAGGGGGATATCAGCATTGCTATCTCCTGTGGGATATTTCTTCTCTGGAGGACTAATTTGATCACTCTCCTTTCCATTGTCTAGCTGCCAAATGCCCCCAGAAGTTAACAGTATTTAAATACTCTCCTAGTACCGTTTTCCTACATACAAGACTTGCAGTTGCTGGAGTATTGTTTGGGCACAGGGATTGTTCATCTGTGAAGAAGAAGGGAAGCAGTCACCAAGGAATCTTTCCATTAAGAACTGCTTCTCTTCACTAACATAAGGAACCTTAAACAAATTAATTGATTGTCCCCCCCAGTAGGCCATGAATGGAATTACTTCAGACAATTTGACAGGAAAATGGGCACAAAGAGGTGCAGGGTTTTTTTTAGGTGTAGCTTTGCTGTTCCTATATAGCGAAAACGAGAATGGAGTATGATTTCTGAGGTGCTATGGTAGTTCTTGATTCCATCCAGTATTTGGTACTAGGGAGGTTTTAAAATCACAGTTGCACTTTTTTGCCATCTTCCTATATCTTTAATAGTGAAGCTATGGAGAGCATTCTGATTTTAGTCCTTCCCCTTGCATGCAATAATCAATATGAGTAAATTGCAGCTGTAGTCTATACAGTCTGTATTGAAGATTATAAAAGGTTACAGTTATAAAATGGAATTTTACAGAACCTCTAAGCAAATAATGACTTAATGGAAAACCTGCCTTCGGTCACAGAAGAGCAAAACCTCTGACACATCTACAAAAAGTTTAATGAATATAGTTAGAAAGATTGGCTGCTTAAAGTGTTCACAGACGGCTGTTAAGTAGTTAGATTGTTTTGACATTATTATTTATGACATGAGTAACTGCACTTCAAATAATTTGAAAGAAATCCAGCAAAAAAATGAAGGCTTTTTTATTCCTTGATGTTCTGCCACATGAACAGGCATGCAATTTACAAAAATCCCTCCAGATGGCTCTTGGAGCAGGTTGGACCAATTTGCTGTCCAGAGTGTGTGAAATGCTGCCTGATGGTGACGAGATCAACTCAGACTGAGTGACCTAAGCCATGCTCAGGTACTGAAGTAAAGCATGGTAGAGCTTGCAAACTTTTGTAGCTTAGTGCTGCAAAAGGACATGAAGGCAAAAGAGTTTCTATCAGTAGTTAACCAGTGCTTCAGATACTGTGGTGCCTTTGGTCTGATCCAATAAAGAAAACAGCCAATTTACCACTGTTTGATACCTTTTTTATCCCAGTAGTTTTCAAAGATCTTTCTGTGGCCAGAACAACCCCGTATTTTTTTGCAAAACTTATATTAATCTCTGTGCAGTTGTAAGTCAGCAAGTAATTTGTTTGGGAAATTGTACTCTTCCTTCTTGATTTTTACCATCTTTTGATAGTATTTATTTTTGGGCTTTTCCTGAACTGTTTTGGGGATATGTGATTTTTTCCTTGGGCAGAGTTTGTGTTAATCTTCTAAAGTGTTTTGGAATTGAAAAAGTATCAGTGGAGCATAAAAGAATGATGTAATGATAATAGCAGTATGGGGAAAGAATTTAACAGGATAAGAAGTAGCAGTTTTTCTTTTGTTATTTCTAGAGTGTTACATTAAGAACTTAGTGCTGGGTAGAGAGAATGCCCATGTAAGCCCTAACAGAAATGTCTGCCCATGTGCATTCCTGCTGGTGTTAAGTCCTCTGACAGCTACCATGTGCAAATTTTGCACAGCTTGTAATTATCAGTGCAGCTGGAGTAGCTTTGTGTGGGTCTGAATCTTGATCTTAGGCAGAATGTTCCTTTCAGGTTTACGGATAATGTGATCATGAGCATGTTTTCCTTGGCAAGTATTCCTTCTGCTATGGGAATACATTACACTAACAAAACAAACTACTGTTATAAGAATTGAGGGGTTTTTGGTAAAGAGAAAATATCTTTTAAGGCTTTTAAAAGGTACTGTAAATCTATGTACCTTTGAAATGTCTTGTGATGAAAGAGGTCCTTAAAAGATATTTATTTGGGAATGCAAAGGTGTTGGCAGTTTTTAACTGACCCTTGCTGTTTTAATTTTTCTCTAAATCTGACAGATACATGCTGAGGCACTGCTGCATCAAATTTCAAACCAGTGTCAGTTTAGGTTTCATCTGACAAATAGTCACATTAATATCATAAAAGCCTGAATATTTCGTGGAACCTGCTGGGGCTGCAGACATTGCTCGCATGAGTCACCTTATACTGACTCACTTTTCTCTGCTGGACATTTACTTACTGAATATGAACAGAAACATTAATACCTGCACAAGAGGGCAGCTGGTTTGAAAAATTAAAATGGCGTTAAATGGCAGAGGAAGGGTAGAAATACCATTGCCTTCTTTTGTCTTTCCTCTACAAGTAGCACTCAGGGCACTCAGTATAGGCTTGCTCCCTTGATGGGCTGCAGCCATATATTTGTCTCTTCTATTCCATTTGACCTTTCTGGACTGTTTACAGGCTTCTCAGCAATGTCAGTATGAACCTGGCCAAACCAAGAATGAAGACCAAACAGCAAAAAAGCTGTATTAAAAGAAGTATCTGGGACAAATGGCCAGCTGAGAGCTCAGAAACTGGGCTTCCTGCTTATGATGCTGCTGAGGAGGATGTGAAAGGCAGCTTTTCTTCTGAGAGAGACTGTGGTCTCATCCACCTTGATCCTTCTCATGAATGTGGAGGTGGTAGCAGCAGCTCTACCCAAGTTCTCTGTATTTAGCTGTGCAGGTAGGAGGCGGAGAATTAGGTTAAGTGCAGCATATGTTGGCTGGTTGTGCCTGGTAAGACAAAGATCCAGGTGGCTGGAATAGCCAAAGAAGTAGTTATTACAGAGATGCATTGAAGCAATCTGTGAGTTTTAATTTGCTTGTGCCTAAGTGTATTTTGAAGCTCTGTTGCAGCTTACCAAATACAGAAACAGGCTCCTTTAAAATAGTATTTTTTTTTTGTGACTCTAGGTCAAGTAGTGCATTTAGGACAATTTTGAAAGTTAATATCACATTGTTAATGTACTGCATAATAAAGGAATAATGTAGCTATGTTGGCTGGATTGTATGTTATGCCAGACACTTCAGCTCTGCAGCAGCAGACACCTATATGTTAGCAGAGTTGGCAAAGAACCACAACAAAGCAGATTTTGGTGTGGGGCATGTAAATTCCTTGCTTTGAGCATATGCTGGAGTATCATAAATATTAAATGACAGTGTTCAGTAGTCTATCTTATGGAAGGTGGATTTACTTATGGATAGTGAGGAGGAACATAGTCTCAAAAACAACATCTCCTTCAGCCAAAAATGGGAGCCTATGAGGTTCTTTTTCATTCATAGGGTGGGTGTATTAGAGTGTTGGGAAAAGACGAAATACTTGTTTATATGAGGATATGTATACTTCCTCATTTCTCTCTAGATACCATTGAAAAATTAACATTTGGTAGAAAGCGACAGTAAGACATTGCTAAGACCATCCTTGCAATGAAAAACTGTCAAGGATTTCTAACTCACACCGTTGCCAGTTGCATGTGCGTGGTCAGACTAGGAAATTCCAATTACCTTCAAAATCATTTTTCTGAGTGAGAAAATTTGTATTCAGTTCTTGAGCTATTAAACTGATGATGTAAAGGTTTGAGAGTCACAGTTGCATTAAGGCCTTGTTATATTATTTAAACACCAAAGTGAGTATAACTGTAATTGATTATCTATGTTTAAGTACATAAAGGAAAGAAAAAGGCAGGCACGTCTGTCATTATAGGTTTGGAGTTTTTTTTACATTTTCGCCTTCTTTTTGCATTTCATCCCATCCCAAGTCCTTCTAATTTTCAGCATTTTTAGATTATAACTAGTTCTGTTGTACCTAACTGGAGTGTTTTCTGGTTATCTGATGTTAGAATATTATTTGATCATCCTCTCACGCCTTTCTTAAATAGTGTGCTTGAATCAGGTTTGTTCACATGTAGACATTTTGCAGAACCCTTGTAACATGTTGATATGTACGTGCTGGTGGTTCTGAATATCTTTATATGTATTTGTGAGTGTTTGTGTGGCTTTTGCCACCATCTGGAGTCAGCAATTTGAGCCATTGTTAGAGTTTCAGATAAACTTCTTTGGCTATGGTGCCTAAGGCATGCAGCTGTGAGTGGCTTAGTTACAGTGCCCATCCTCCTCTGACCGGCTCCAGCAGAGAGATAGATGAATGACCCATAAGTCAGCTCTGTAACAGGATGCTGGCTTTGCTCCTGTTGCTATGACTCTGTAGAGCACCAGGCCGGTGTTGCTCGGAGGCTGAGGTGTGTGCTGTTGGGGCAGTATCAGCAGGTGAGGCTGCCAGCTGCTGGCCTGGCACACCCACCTAACATCCATCCTGTGCTCTTACATCATCTGCTTCACATTCAGCTTGTTCACGTGAACCCTCGGCCTGGCACACCCACCTAACATCCATCCTGTGCTCTTACATCATCTGCTTCACATTCAGCTTGTTCACGTGAACCCTCAGCCTGCACCAGTTTCACAGCTGGATATCCAAAACAGATGGAGAACACTGCAGTCTTGTTTCCTCATTTTGCTTTAAATAGCATGTACTGTTAGCACCTTGGGGAATACTAGACAGAGACATCAGCAATTTCTAAGAGTATTTCTCAAGACTTGCCCTTGGCATCTTCCTATGACTCTTATCTACTGTAAGATGCTGAGGCACTGATTGCACACTTGCAGTATGATTGCTTTAGGTCCTAACATCCTTTTGAAGAATGAGAGAATACCTCATCTACTTTCTGAATAAGTATTTTACTATTAGAGGTGAAACAAAGACTTTCTTTGTAGCTCAAATTCTGCTGTCCAGTAAGAAGATCATTTCACTGTATTAACAGCAACATTTTTCAACTTAAATCTCCCTGTTTTGTTATAGGATGCAGACCAAGGAAGTTATGCTCATTTCATAACTATTGAGAATACCATTTGAAAGAATCACAGAGTTGTAACCAGGATGCTCCAAAACATAACACTTACTCTTTGTAAGGTGCTCTTCATTTAATGAGCAAGATTTTTACCTCTAGAATTATTCAAAGAACAAAGTGCATGGACGTGAGCCTCTAATGTTTTCAGTCATTGTGATTTAAAAGGTTGCATATACCCTTGTGAGTTCTCAAGCTAGACATAACCTTTGTTCCAATTTATATTTCCTTGCATTTGGTGGTGGTGATGTGCATGTTACAATAAATAGCAGCAAAATTATTTGGTGTATAGCTTATCCAGTTTTCACATTATCTTGCCATTTAGGCAGGACGAGTCATACCTTAAGTGTGCTTTCTTTTAGTTAATACATTCTGACTTTTTTTTTACTCCTTTCAGATTACATCTTAGGTAAGTTATAGATAAGAAAGTAAATAAAATTAGTAATTATAATTTATAAAATGCCCCTATTCCTAATAGGGATAGTAATTATAATTTATAAAATGCCCCTATTCCTAATATAAGTTTTTACATGACAGCAGGTGAAAAAACATGAATGGGAATGTTTTTAGAACTCACAAACAGGGCTAATCTGGCTGTATATTAGAATCTCAGAATCATAGAATGGTTTGGATTGGAAGGGACCTTAAAAATCATCTAATTCCAATGCTCAAAATACCATCCAACCTGGCTTTGAACACTTTCAAGAATGCGGTATTCACAAGGTCTCTCAGCAATCTGTTCCAATGTCTTAGCAGCATCACAGTAAACAATTTCTTCATAATACCTAATCTAAAACCTATCCTCTGTCAGTTTAAAGCTATTCCACCTTGTCCTGTCATTACATGCCATTGTATAAAGCCCCTCTCTGGCTCTTTTGTAGGCCCCCTTTGGATTCTCCAATGCTGCTGTGAGATCTTCCCAGAGCCTTCTCTTCCCAGGCTGAGCAACCCCAAGTGTCTCAGCCTGTGTTCATAGGAGAGGAGCTCCACCCCTCTGATCATCTCTGAGGCCTCCTGTGGACTCACTCCAACATGGTCACATCCTCCTTATGCTGGGGGCCCCAGAGCTGGATGCAGTTGTCCAAGTGGGATCTCATGAAAGAGGAGTAGAGACAGAGAATCACATTTCCTGACCTGCTGGTCACAATTCTTTTCAATACCCCTAAGTTGTTCCCCCAGCGCTGCTCTCAATTTGTTCTCCACCCAGACTGCATTTGTGTTTGGAATTACTTTGACCAGGTACAGGACCTTGTTGAACTTCATGACATTCACACCTTTCCAACCTGTCCAGGTCCCTCTGGATGGCATCCCTCCCACATAGCCTGGTGTCATCAGCAGACTTGCTGAGGGTGCCCTTGATCCTGCTGTCCATGTCTCTGTTAAACAGTGCAGGTCTCAGTGCCAAGCCCTGGGGACAGCACTCACCACTGGTCTCCTCTTTCACACTGAGATCTTTGTGCATGACCATCCAGCCAATTCCTTATTCACTGAGTGGTCAATCTCTCAAATCCTTTCTAGAGACAAGGATGTTGTGTGGATCAGTGTCAAATGCTTTGCAAAGGTCAGTGACTCTTCCCTTGTCCACCAATGCTGTAACCCTTTCATAGAAAGCCACCAAACTTGTCAGGCACAATTTGCCCTTAGTGAAGCAGTGTTAACTGCCACTGCTTATTTTCCATAGGCCTTAGCATAGTTTCCAGGAGGATTTGCACCTTGATCTTGTTTGGCACAGAAGTGAGCCTGGCTGGCCTGTAGTTACCTGGGTCTTTTTGTTCCCTTTTTAAAAATGGGGGTTTATATTTCTTTTCCATTCTGTGATATCCTCACCAGACTGTCACTACTTCACAAATATGATGATGGTGGCTTAGCCACTTCTGGCAGTTCCATCAGGATTCATAAATTCTCCTTATCAAGTCCCACGAACTTTTGCACCTTCAGACCTCTTAGATGAGATTTTGAATCAGATCTGCTCTCTTCATTCGCCCAGTCCCACCTTTGCCTTCTGCAGCTTGGTGTGGCTAGATGTGGGGACCAGGCACATCTTAGACATTCTGACTGTTGTGAAAGAAAACTTGTGATTGGAAGAAAGATCCTGTAGAGGTGGGACAGCCCTGTTCTAAGCCAACCTCCCTTTCCACCTAGAGATGCCCATCCTGACTCGCCTCCTAGACGTCTGGATGCTCATGGGCAAATGAACTGGCACAAAAAATTTGGTTTGCATAAGAGGCATACAGCAGGCTAACTATAAAAATTTGGTCCTGCCTGCACTCCTTTTCCCTCTTCTTCTATTTGTCTAGATATCCCAGATCCAGACTATTTGTGAAGCACGATCAACATGGAACTACAGACTGGTAAACTTCTTTCTTCTCTTTCTCTCTCTTATGTCTTTATTTCCCTCCTACCTTGCTTTGTCTGGGCAAAGTGCACCTATCATGTTCTACCCCTTACTCTGTATTGGAGTTTGTTGCAGGAATTGGAAGTTTGTGGAAATGTGTTGTAAAAGTTAAGCGCTTGTTAACCAGCATCTTAACTACTTGCCAGAGTTAAGATGACTATATAATAGAAGCATAGGAGTTCTCTATCACGTGGACTGGTGTCTTTGAACAGCCTGATAAGAATTTATAACAAGCATCACCTTCCTTACTGATGGGTCATTACACAGAGTACTCACCAGTACTGAGGAAAAAAAAGTCTTTGACTACTGCAGTCTTATCCAAATCCTGGATAACCAGGTCTCCCATTTTCCTCTGGAGAGGTCCACATTTCCCCCGGTGTTCCTTTTATCAAGGACATATCTGTAGAAGGCTTTCTTGTTGCCTTTGATGTCTGTGGCCAGATTTAACTAAGCTGATCCTTGACTCTTCAGACAATCTCTCTGTACTCCTCCCAGGCTACCTTTCCTTGCTTCCACCCTCTGTGTCCTTCCTTTTTGCATTTGAGATTTTCCAGGATCTTGTTCATCTATCCAGGCCTCCCAGAGTTTTTGCCTGGATTTCTGTTTTCATGATGCATTACTCTTGAGCTTGGAGGAGGTTGTCCTTGAATATTAACTGACTTTCTTAGGCCCCTCTTCTCTCTAGGAGAAGAGAATTATCCCATAGTAGTCTACCAAGCAGATCCCTGAAGAGGCCAACATCTGCTTTCCTGAGCTCAAGGGTAGTGAGCTTGCTGTGTGCCCTCCTTGCTGTCCTAGGTATCTTGAATTCCACAGGTAAATGGTCACTGCAGCCAAGGCTGTATTTGGGCTTTACATACCCCACCAGCCCCTCCTTGTTGGTGGGAACAAGGTCCACCATAGCATCTCTTCTTGTTGGCTCCTCTATCACTTGGAGATGGAAATTATCATCAGTGCATTCCAGGGACTTCCTGGTTTACTTATGCCCTGCTGTATTTTCCCTCCACCAGCTGTTGGGATGTTGGAAGTTCCCCATGAGCACCAGGGCTTGTGCATGTCTGGTTGCTCTTATGTATCTATAGGGGTTCTCATCTGGTTGTTCTTCCTGCATAATTCTCTGTAACCGGAAGCTGTATGGAAATTTCTGTTAGGCAAGTCAGTTAGCAGCTGCCTCCAAAGATGTAAAAGAGAATAGAAAAACAACCAACCATGCCCTTCTCCAACACTGCTTTAGACAGGAGTTGTGATCTGCAAAGTGAGTACCTAAGGTAACAGAGTCCTTCAGGACTGCAGATAAAACCTGTGGTAGCACTTTGGCATCATAATTATTATCTCCAAGTCTAAGGAGAGTCCTAGATATTTATGGGGAGGTAGATAGGAATAAGCCTCTGGTATGGATCAGCTGTTGCATAAACAGATATTTTGAATTGTGTTTGTTGTTCAGTGTATAATGAATATGATGTAAGAAGATTGTTTGTTTAATGTAATGGTTGGTGTGAGGTAGGCTTAGGAAAGCAACGAATGTGAGAGGAGATTAAACAACTCCTTGCTTACACAGAGTCTAGAGAAGTGAAAATAGATTTACATTTAAACTGTAGCCTAAATGTCAGGTGTGGGAGTAGTTTTTGCAGAACTTTCTCCTGGTGCATTAAGTAGAGATTTGAAGTTCATGCCAAAAAGGAATTATGGCTTCATCGTGGGATACAGAAATATGTTAGAGGAAAAGTAAAGGTGGATATTGCTTTTGGCACTAGAGGTGAATTTATGTAAAGACCAATTTATTGCGAAGAGCTGCGCTCTACTGGGATGTTGGTTATGTCTTGAATACTTTGTTTCTCCAGAATACGTTTATTTTATCTGCTCGGTCTCAATAAGCTTTTGCTAGTAAATAATTGTGTATATATATATATATTTTTTTTTTTCAAGTTAATCTTAACAACAGAAAAGCTTGGTCCTTCACTGTTTTCCTAACCAGACTGAGTGCTGATAATGAGTCAAGTACAAAGCCATACTTCATTTTTGTTTTATAAAATGTAGATTGTTCCAGAAAAATGCTCCAAGCATAGCTTCTAAATTTAGTAGGTTTTTTTGTAATAAAACACGTACTAGAGCTGCAGGGAGATATCCAAGTCAAGATGTCATAGGAAGCCTTCTACCAGCTTAGGCACTATCCTGTGAATGTTCACGTGTTGTGGAATTTTATGCACATGTAGAATAAGATTGCTTCTGTGTGTGAAAAACTTAAGACAGTGAAGAACATATTAAACTATGATGATTTAAGAAAATTATACCTACAGCATGACTTGAAATGGGTGACACTTATAATTCATGAAGGGTCACTCAGAAATATAGTATCACTCCAAAACAGAAAAATAGAGGAAAAATAATGCTAGATCTGGCTCTTGTCTGCTAGAAAAATCCATGTACTTTTTTTGCCTGTCTCATACCAGCATGAACTGCCTTTAATTCCTCAAGTCTGCATGATCCTAGAAACATCTCTGCATCTTACCTAACATTGACAAGAAATTATTTTCTGAGCTTCTTAATATTTCCTCTCAGCTGGAGAACAGAGCTCTCTATTCATGCTTTCAGAACAATTCAGAGATACAGAAGTGCATCCTGTCTCTTCCATGCTGACCACCAACCCTTACCAAACACTCTTTTCAATTTAGTTTTTTCATGTTTTTTAGCCCTGTACTGAATTAGGCATAAAACTACAAGAAAGGTCTCAAGTTGAATCTAATTATTAGTAAGGAAAAGCTGACCCTAATTTTGGACTTGCAGAAATGTTGAAAAATGTGCATCTGATATTTTTTTGAAGTTTTGGGACTAATTATCATCTCTATATCCTTGCATTATTCTGTAAAAGGATTTTGCTTTAGAAAAGGAAAGGGCTTAGCTTTTGGAGAGAAGAATGTGTAAAAAGTCCTGCTTGGACA
>VYZP01071124.1:631-33718 GCA_013400635.1 Hypocryptadius cinnamomeus
GAAAAGGACCTGTGGGTACTGGTTGACAGCTGGCTGAACATGAACCAGCAATGTGCCCTGGTAGCCAAGAAGGCCAACAGCATCCTGGCCTGGATCAGGAATAGTGTGGCCAGCAGGAGCAGGGAGGTCATCCTTCCCCTGTACTCAGCACTGGTGAGGCTGCACCTTGAGTGCTGTGTCCAGTTCTGGGCCCCTCAGTTTGGGAAGGACATTGAGACACCTGAGCATGTCCAAAGGAGAACAGTGAGGCTGGTGAGGGGCTTGGAACACAAGCCCTGTGAGGAACGGCTGAGGGAGCTGGGGTTGTTTAGCCTGGAGAAAAGGAGACTCAGGGGTGACCTTATCACTCTCTACAACTTCTGAAAGGTGGCTGTGGTCAGATTGGGGTTGGTCTCTTTCACCAGGCAGCAACCGACAGAACCAGAGGACAGAATCTTAAGCTGTGCCAAAGGAAATAGGTTGGATATTAGGAAAAAGTTTTTTATAGAATGAGTGGTAAAGTACTGGAATGGTCTGCCCAGGGAGGTGGTGGAGTCACCATCCCTGGATGTGTTTAAAAAAAGACTGGATGTGGCACTTCGTGCCATGGTCAGCTGAGGTGTTAGGGCATGGGTTGGACTTGATGATCTCAGTGATATTGACGGTTTCTTCCAACCTAGTGATTCTGTAATTTCAGAATGACCATGGGCAGTTCTAATCACTATATGCTAAGGTAGAATAGCGATTTACATGTTGGGTTCTTTTTCCCCCTAACTGAAAATAGTAGGTGCATGATGTCCCCTTGGGTTGAAACAAGATCTTCTGGAATGCTGTTTTTATTTCCATATGGCAGTGCTACTCATACATACCATCCTAAACACTCCCTTTCTTTATTCATTGTGTGTGTCACAAAAAAAACTCAAGTGAATAAAATACCTCTTGAAGCGTCTTTAAACATTTTAGATTAATTGTGGTTTCCATAGCCAGTTGTGTAAAGATACTGTATCCATAGTTATAGTCTTTCTCCTTGGCTGGATTTTTGATTTTTCATTTTATAGCCATTTAGCAGACTTCCACTTTGTATCACAAGTGTCCTTTGTTCCCACAATCCTGTTTATGGCACCCCCATAAAACTTGACAGCTTTGAAGGCTTTTGATACAGCAAAAGCTTATGCATTATCTTACCTGTGTGCATGAATGCACAGGTGTTGTGCGCTCATGACTCATAGGATCAAACTGATCCTCTCTCTAGAGAGTCACTGAGCATGTGCATAGGATTTAACATGGAGTCAAAAGCCTGCCTTCTCCAATCTCTGCTGTACAAGACATGAAGGTCTAGTAACATATGGAGGGAAGGACCCTTTTTGAAAAGATAGCTGGATTTTTTGTTTGTTTGTTTTTTTAATGTCTTCTGGAATAATGTTGTTCTATAGTAGTTTCCTGTGTGCAGCCAGACACAAATGTTATCTTTGCTAAGGTAGACCACAGTGGGGAAAAGACAAAGCAGTTGAGGAGAAGCTGTTGACAGCAGGGAAGAAAATTTTACTGCCCTTGACCTGTCAAACCAGCCAAGTTTGCCAGTATCTCTGTGGCCTCAAGCCTACCTTATTGTTTGTACTGTCTGGAGTATGCTATTGAGAATCTTAGAATTTCATCTTTAAATAGAATACTTGATGAAAAGCAGGTGGGCTTTACATGTCTGGTCTAGTAAATAAGTACAATGTGAAGTTAGCCTCCTGATAGTCATTGTAAACCCTGTTGCCATTTTATGTCTCATCTGGACAAAAAGATAAAGATGCATTACAAAAAGAATGTTAAGAGACAACTGAGAGTCCTTCTCAGGCTCACACTGAGCACTTGCAAAGCCATCTGCCATTATAAAAACATCCTGGGTGGTATTACCGGTGTAACTGGCACTCCAGATCAGAACAGCAGTGCAAGATAGGTGCTATCCTTAAATTTGCAAATAGGTTTTCCTGTACATCACCTGTGGATCCTTCCTCTCCCTGTTTATCCTTGTAAACAATCCTAAGAGGTAGCTTGCAGGACTTTGATTTCAGTGATACAGAAACAGAACTATTTTTTCAGGAAAAAATGTGTGAAACTGGGGACATTTTTCTTGAATTGGTGAGATTCTTGGTCCCCAAACTGACCATTTGTCTTCTTGCCCAGTTAGTATTACACCTGTCTGTTTCATCCTGCTTCTGAGCTGAAATGATATAAACATAATAAATAATTATGATTTTGCTAGGAGAGCATGCCAGTTTTTTCAAGTTAACTTGGCTTAAGATGTGGGCATTGAATAGCAGTCTCTTTTCAGCCTACCACTGATTTTGGTTTTCACTGTGTATTTTATTCTGGTTGCATGTTTCATGTGCTGAATGGTTTTAGCTTGGTCAACGTTTAACAAAAAGAAAATTATCAATATAAACATCAAGAAAATACTATGGTTGTAAAATTAAACCACCACAGTGGAGAAGGATACATAACCATGTTTTTAATCACTCATTGTTTCCTAGCAGAATTAAGACATTTGTTTATTTCACTGCTGGTATTACAAAAATGGACACTTTCCTTCCTCAGTTTTTGGTAGTACCTCTTGAGCCTGCTGTTGGAGCCAGATGACCACATGCTGACACATTTAGAGGTTCCTATTTGTGTGTAGAAAACAATTCCTACAAGAAGTCAGCTACGTAGCATATCTACTTTTTTCTGTTTCATTTCATGCACAATAGGTTTGGAGTTCTTTATGGCCCTCATTCATATTGTGTGACTACTTCTAATCAAGGTACAAGAATTTGCTCCTAACTCTAATTTCACATTCAGTGTTCTGTCTTCTTTTTGAAGTTCCAGTTTTTGAAAACAACTACATAATATGCTCATCTTCCATGTTTAAGAAATAGAAAAGGGTTTCCCTTATAGCTGAAGAAGAAGCTAAAACCCCACCCTTGTCTGTGATATGAACTTGCAGAGAATACAGCAAAGGCCAGACCGTTGTACAGACTTTTAAGATTACACATTTAAAGTAAGTTTAATCTATTTTAAGGTATGATTTATGGTTTTTGAACGCTTCTAATAGAACATTGAATGGTTTGGATTGGAAGGGACCTAAAAAATCATCCTGTTCCACCCCCCTTGTCATAGGCAGGGAAACTCCCACTAGATCAGGTCACTTAGTGCTCCATCCAACTTGGTCTTCTTGTTTCTCAGTATCATAGTTTGCATTTGCTACCTCAGATATGTATCACTGTTAAACCTAGATTGCTGTCTGTACAAATATTTGCAGATTTGGTACTCACCAAAATCAGAGGACAAGAGACATCTGTCATTAGTCATTAAGACAGTTAGGGCTAGAGTGCTTACCCTGTCCATTTTTTTTTTGTTTTGTTTTAAAGCATGTTATTATCATAAATTACATTTAAGTGTTGACTTAGTGTCAAGTTAGCCAGCTTGACTTTATAGCATGCTATGGTGTTGGAATTCTGAAATTTATCACAACTTTCAAAACCAGAATTTAGGAATATCAACATAATAATCAGCAAGTTTGTAATTTTCATGTGTAACAGCTCATCCACTGATGTCTTCTGAACTTTTTCTAACCACATTTCAGCTTACTCGTATTCACAAGTGCACAAATATTCCTGCATTTTGCATATACTGATCCAGTTAGTTATTTGAAAATGTTTCTAAGTATTCTATGCCAGGTGAAATGATGAAATAGCAGAAACAGGTAATACAGGTAATTGTAATTAATAAAAAAAGAGGCATCTATTGCCCTATCACAGGAAACTAGACCAGGAAGTGAATCTCTGGAGCTTGGAACTTCATCCTTGTGTACAGGCTAATTGAGAGGTCACCTTATGAACCTCAGAAACCGAACATAATGACTTCTGTAGCAGCACTGAGTCATTCAGGCTGGAAGGGATGTAGGGAGGTCTCTGGTCCAATCTCTTGCTTGAAGGAGGGTCAGACATGAGATCACACGAGATTGTCTCGATAATCTCCAAGGGTGGACTGCACAACCTCTCTCTGCAACATTCTGACTCTTGACTTACCTTCAGGGGGAAAAAAAGTTGTTCCTAACATGCATCAGGAATTTCCTGTTTCACTTGATCTTTTGCCTCTTACCATCCTGCTGTGGTCTGCTGTGGTAAGCCCACTTCCATCTTTTCCACCCCTTCCCTATGGGATGCTGGAGGATGCAATTAACTGCCCTTGAAGCTATCTGCTTCAGGCTCAAAAAGCCTCAGCCCTGCAGGTGCTGCTTGCAGATTGTCACCAACCATCTCCGTGCCCCTCTCTGAACTTTGTCCAGTTTGTCAGCATCTTGTATAAAGGTCCCACAATGGAACACAGGATTTCTGATAAGGTCTAGTGAATGCTGAGCAGTCTCTGATAAATCCTGCCCTCAATCTGCTGCTTGTGCTGCCTGCTGTT
This sequence comes from Hypocryptadius cinnamomeus, assembly GCA_013400635.1. Taxonomy (NCBI): domain Eukaryota; kingdom Metazoa; phylum Chordata; class Aves; order Passeriformes; family Zosteropidae; genus Hypocryptadius; species Hypocryptadius cinnamomeus. The sequence goes on from VYZP01071124.1 coordinate 5,048, forward strand.
TAAGCAGCCTGGATACCACCAGTCTTCCTCGCTGCAAGAATGCTTCCACCTTATGCTCAGCTCACTGCCCACTAAGCTATGGTTAAATGAGTAGAAGGTCATTTGGACTTGCACAGAGCTAGGATGGCCCCAGGTTTCCATGCATTAGAAGGTGTTGGTGTCCCTGACCAGGCCTCCTTTGGAAAAGGACTGAGTTGGAAACACAGCTGGGTGAGAATGCATAAGGGAAAAGAGAGAAAGAGCTCTCAGTAAGTCATAAACATTTTGAGATACAGACTGTCACAAAAGTGAAGGAAATCAATTCATGAATGTATGGCAGATACACAAACCTGCCTGCTGCTTTATCACAATAGTTTCCACTCAAGATTTGGATAGTCTAAAAGAAAGTTGGGATGCATGTATCTAAGCTAAGTGTATTGCTTCATTTTTCTGATAGACAAATAGGTTGTTGTTTCTGAAGTGTAATGAACAATGAATATTTCACAGCCACTTTCTCACTGGGGCCTGGCACTATGTTTGGACTTTTGATGTCTGCTGGAGTTCAAACACTATGTAATATTAAGTAGTTATTTATAGTAAAGATTTTTTTTTTCTTACTGTAATAACAGTCTGTAGTGTTGTGCTCTCATGCTTGTCCTGCTGTATGGCACCTGGCAGTGACACTTGTAAAACTTGGTAGCTCAGCTTTAGGTATTACTGCTGCCCTTTTGATTTCAGTGGTCTCTACTCCCCAGAAAAGTTAAACACAAGTGAAATGTTTACAGGATCCAAGTCTTATCTGGTCACATACCTGTATGTTTATCTTCATATATTTATCTGTAGCTGGAAGGGATTGTGACAGTCTTATAGTGATCCATCACTTTCCCCAATAGCATGTTACTCTATGGTGTCTAATTAGTGCTGAGCAAATGATGTGGGAAAAAGTATTTATCCACCAGATTTAGCTTCTTTACCTGCTCAGGAGACATCTTAGACCAGGGCTATGATTTTTCTCCTATTTATTGGTTATTCTACCAACATGAACACTTTCTCCATGCTGTTAAATGTGGATAGATCACTGAATTTTTGTAATGGATTACATGCTGTTAGATGGATTTGCATGGATTGCTTCTAGAGGTCTTGATGTATCTTTCAGCTCATTTCAACATGATCAAACATTCTACAACAATGGGAGATCTCTCAGCATGAGATCTCTGTGGCAAAAGCAGACACATGGCATCAGTGAAAGGATGTTTCTATGCAAGCCTTGCGTACAAGACCTCTCTCAGTGTATCCGGTGCACTCCCACCGTGAGGGAGTCCCGGAGGCCGGGCCTTGTCCCTCCTGAGCCCGGCTGAGGTCGGTCCTGCACCGCAATCCGCTCATTTACACATTTCCCTTCCAACATGAGCGTAGTTTGAGGTCGGCGAGCCTGGAAAAATCGAGGAGCATGACAGCTTTTCTGACACTTAATCCGCTGTTCGACAGCATGCAGCGACACCGCCGCAGTCCGGGGTCACCGCCGGGGCTGCTCGGTGGAGCGGTGCCTCCCCCGGCCCGGCCCGGCCCGGCCCACCTGGGGCTGATTGTGGTCCGCTGCTTCCCCCGGCCCGGGGCTCCGCGAATCCTGATGCCTCCGCCGGCCGCCTCTCCGCCTCGGCCCGCCCCGCTGCGCCGGGTGGCCGCTGGGGGCGGTGCCTGTGCCCCGGGGCCGGGCGGGGCGGCAGGTGGCGCGGATGTCGCTTTGGAAAGGGGCGGGCGGTGGCGCAGGCGGATGCTGCGCTCGCTCCTCCTCCTCCGTCGTCGCCGCCGCAGCCGCCGCCTCCTGCGCCTCCTCCTATCGCGGCGGTGGCGGGCAGGGTCCGGCCGCGGCCCCGCAGCTTCTCGCCGAGGCGGCGCGGCCTCCGCTCCCTGCTTCCTTACCTCGGTCGCTGTTCGGCCCCGGCGCGATGTCGGGCGGCGCGGCCAGCGCCCCTAAGCCCCTCCCGTCCTCCGGGCCCAAGTCGCTGCGGGAGATGCCGCATCCCCTGGCCACGTCCAGCAGCGAGGAGATGGGGCCGGCGCTCACCCCCAGCCCCGACCTGCTCCTGCCCCGGAGCATCGCTGACAAGGTATGGCCCGGGGGAAGGGGTTGCGGCGTTTGAGGGGACCTCTGGTGTTGAAGGAGAGCGGGGAGGAGGACTGTGTATGTGTGTTTCCCTGGCACATCCCTTTTCCCGGCTTCATCTCGCCGTGGGGGAGATAAAGCCCTGGGCGCTGCTGACATCCACTGCAAGAGCACAGAGCGGCTCCGGGGGGAGAAGATACCGTGTCCCTTGCTGCGGGGGACCGTCTGGGACTCTGGTAGTCGCGCTGTCACGGGAGGGTTGCGAGAGGCAGGATTTTATTTGCTGTATCTTCTGTGGCTCATACAGTGTATGAGCCAGATAGATGGCTCATAATTTTATTTACTGTATCTCCTGTGGCTCATAGAGATAGGTGTAAATTTTTCAGGCATTGCTGCAGCTCCTTTCTGTCTCCTTCCTGTAGTCCTCACGGGGAAGGATTGGAGCTGCAATGGTTTCCTTATCATCAGCTTGTTTGTGATTGTCCTTTCCAGGCTGAACTCCTGGTCACTTCTTCCCAGCACTAATACAGACACAGTGTTCTGCGGGAGTATGTATGTTTGTTTTCCCTTTCCTAGCTCTGGCATATGTTCACAGGACACTAGCAAACTCTGTGAAGTGCTTCCCTCGTGGTAATAATTCGGTAGTGGTATTGAAGCACTGCTAATACATTAGCTGCGCTTGCAAGGACTTGGTATCCCTGTAGACAAGTCTTCCTGAAATTTTTAAGGTAGGATTTCCTGGGAGCAAGAACTGCAAGGGATGATGTGGGTTTAAAAGCAATTCTGGCACAGCTGGTTTGTGCATACAAGGTGTTACTGGGTTGCTGGTGGCAAGAAGTGCTTGTTCTGTGGCTGTTGTCCTGGGAAATATGGTGCTGCTTCTGGGTAGGATGGATCTCTTAGGCTCCAAAAGCCTTGAGGCTGTCAGCAGTATCTGGCCCAATACACTCCCATGCTACAGGAGAGTGAGTCAAGGTAGCCTGGCCTCTTCCATATTTCACCGTCTGCTGTGTGCAGCTGTGATGTAGGGATTCAGCACTTCTTCCTGCCCATGTAAGGATTCCTGTTCTTGAACATTTGCCCACTGTTGCTCTAGTGAGAAGCAAGGTTTACCTTCTCTTCAAGAACTTAGGCCTTCATCTGACAAATCAGACAGTTGGTGACCTGCGGAGAAAAGGGGATGTGACTAAGGCGGGGGTAGAAATTGTGGAGGTTTTTCTCTGTGACAGGTGGTTTAATCATCTAACTAGGTTGTTGTCTGGAAAACCTGTAGCAATAGAAATTGGCAGCTGCCTTCACAAATCTTGCAGCTGAGAAGCTGCAGCTGTTGGCACGGTCCATCCACGCTGCTGTATGGCTGGTGAGAAGCAGTGTTATGGGGAGTATTTTACACCCTGTAATGTCTTTCCTCAGTTGTATTAAAGAACTTCTTTGCTTTTGGAGTGCAAGCAAGCTTCTCTCTGCTTTGCTGCTTTGAGGTTTTGAGAAGCGTATCAGTATTCCTGACAACCTGGGAGCAGAAATAGCTGACCACAGCCTAAAGATAGAGTTAACTTCTCATAAGTGGGAAAGTTCTTCCCTAGTTTTTCCATCAGCAGTAGAAATGAAATTCACCCTCCTGTACCCTGTATGTAGTACCATTCTGTTCTAGGCACTTGGCAGCATAGAAATACTCTAAAAGGCAGAGCAAAAGTGACTGTGGTAAGTGATGTTTAGACTTGAGTGCAGTTCTGTGCTTTACCTGGAAATGGTACTAGACTATGATCCTTGCAGAATAGAAGCATATCCAATAGGAAGAGAATATGATTTTTTGTTTTCCTTCTAGCTGAATTAGCAGAAAAATTAGCATCCTCTTGATGGATGGAGATCAACAGCTTTGCTCTGTATGGGATGTCCCTTCTTCAGCTTAATATTTCACACACTGGAAAGAAAAAAAATGTACTAACTTCTTTCCCATCTCAGAAAAAAAAAATTCAATAAACAGGTTTTACTAGCTTTAGGGCAATGCCTGCACTGTGTGTATTAAGTCTACAGAGGGAGTAGTGTAAGTGGAGGTAAACAGGTAAAACCACTTTTTGGGTGGTTTGTATGTCTCAGTCTCAGGATTGTGGAATGGTTTGGGTTGGAAGGGAGATCAAAGATGATCTAGTCCATCCTCTGTGCTGTGGACAGGGACACCTCACTACATCAGATTGCTCAAAGCTCCATCCTGTCTGGCCTTGGACACTTCAGGTGTTAATCTTAAAAATCGTAATCTCTGATGATGGATGATTGATCTTTTGAGAGACTGGCTCATTAATCAACTAATAGTGCTGAGTAACTTCAATAGCTGAGTAACAAAGGGTGGTCAGCATTCAGGTCTGACTTAGGCTTAAAGCTCTGCGTTAGTTAGTTATTGATACTTGAATAGGAGCTTCACTAACCTTCTGTCTCATCTTTTGGGAGAATCTGGTGGAGATTGGTACTGCAGAAATTTTGGTCCAAGTCTCCTGCTTCAAAGTGTCTTTGAGTCAGATCCTTTAAGGACAACTGTCCATATTCAGACATGTACTAGGATATCACTTTGGGAAGAGGGCTAGTGAAAATAGCCGGCCCATCACGATGAATTGGATAATTTGCTTTTTCTAGGTTCCTCATGTTTTCTCTGAGCAAATACTTCCAAAAATCTGCTGCAAGCTACAAGTACCTAAGACTGAAATCCTGAGTGGAGGAAGTTCAGAAGTAAAGGGAGGTTTTCTGCCCATAAAGTGCTTCAATTTTTATTACCACTGATGTATAGCGTAGAAGTGGCTGAACCTCTGCCATCACTGCTTTGTATTCTTTAAAGCATGCTTTTCTTGCCCTTTTTTTGATCCATTGAGAAAGAACACCACTTTATTCTGAGTCAGAGAAGCCTCGGGGACAGGAACATCTGCCTCTGTGTCTCCTTTTGGATTTTGATTCAAATACGGGAATAATGTAGTATTTCGGATCCTGTGTAACTTCAGTGTCTCATAAACCTTAGGTTGCTGTTCAAGAACAGTGGCTAATGCTACTAGAGCAGTAGGTAATTGGAAAGGGAAGGAAAATCTTTTGTGCGGTTTACTGAGGCCATATAAGTAGACTAGTCTCAAGTTTTCTGAATCTTAGGAAGAGGGCTGCAGAACTGTAGTGTCTTTATCCTGACTTGTAATGGACAGTAGTTTTAGAAACCAGGACACCTTGACTTTTGACAGCATCTTATCTCTTAAATGAAAAGGACATTTTAGCCAAGTACTTGACTTTTACAGTCATGCTGCAGGAGACATGAAACACTTGAGTTGTAGATTCTTGTTTCTAAAGCATTTATATATTGGCCATGTGCTTCTGTAAATATCTTTCTGTTTCCCTGAAATCTAATTGCTTAAAATACTGTCTTGATGCCTGAGCACCATGAGTGTCTTTGAGTTTATTCTCCCTTCACCCTTGCTAGCTTTCAGATAAGGAGACAGCTAAAGTTGAACCTGAGTGCTACTGTATTTCTTGTGTTTTGCATCTTTTTCCTTTTATTTGGTTGGTGTTTTTTTAACATCAGGTGAGAGGAGAAACATGCAGAAGAAAACAGGTCCTCAAGTTGCATGGCAGAGTTAGTTGTAGAATTAATTGTAAAACTGAGGCCTTGCTAGTTTAGCTTTTGGAACACATACCAGCTAGTTGAGATCTTGTTTTTAGAGCAGATCCACTGCTGTGGAGGGCAAGACATGAGGAAGTGTCTGGATTTCTCTCTGCCTTTTCTTTTTTAAAAAAGAAGGAAGTTCTGCTTGTGCATGACTACTTGACTCCAGTGCTCAAGTTTGTCACTTTTGATAGCAGATCTGCTCTGTGCAGGACAGATGCTTTGACAATGAGGAGAAAAGGCAGTATTAATAGCTTACTGAGTTTAGAGCAGAGGTGAGAAGTAGACGATATTTTGCTACATGAAGACTTGGATTCGGCCCCTCTGAGGCTGTGCAGATTTAGTAAGCTGCTGCTAAGAAGTGCCACGCTGTGCAAAGTTAGAGAGGAAATGTTCTGTATGGCTTAGTTCCGCTGTTGTCTAGCTGTGGTCCCTCTAGGCTTGTATAATCTAAGAGTGTTTCCTAGCATGGTGGTGTTGGCTGTTCTTGCTATGGCCTGCCTTGAGACTGGCGGCTGTCTGAGTCCTGATTCACATCACTGGTTTCTTGCCAAGAACTCCAAAATGTTTCATATCCTACCTGTCCTAGGACTCAGGCTCCCTTGTCCTTTTTCAGACATTACTGACTGCTGTTACTGTACTTGTGCCCAGCTACCTGTAACTTTCTCAGCTTTTATTCTTGGAAGCTCTGCCTACCTTGTTTTTGCCTCAATTAATGTTATACAGCTGATGGGAGCTTCAAGGCTGTTTTTTAGGCAATATATCAAGCAGATACCAGAGGTGATGTGGAATACCAGACATGCAGTGTATGCATACCTTGAATTTGCTAGTTCATGGAGATGGACTTTAAAACTCCTACTACACACTTCTGGTTACTAACTGAAAACTATTGTTTGCATGCTCCTCTGCTTCCAAGTTACCACCCTGGTGAATTCCTAGACTTCTTATAAGCACCTGATCAAATATACTTGGTGCTTGCTGGAGTGCTGTTACATAGCACTTATTCTGAAAGGGAGCCTGGCACCTCTCCAATTCCAAAAAATATACTGAGAGTTTGAAGCTCTACTTCCAGCCTCCTTGGTTGCTATTGTATAATTATTGCTCTTAACTTTATCCACCTACAGATGGAACCAGTTTGCAGTATAATCTGAAAACTTAAAATAGATCTGCATGAGCTTCTACAAACTTCTTCATTCTCTGACTAGATGAGGACTTAGACCAGCACCGTGTATTGTTCTTAAAGGAAGCTGAAGGTAAATTCTCAGTTGTGGGAGAGACTGAAGACTGTAGAAAGTCAAACTGAAGTCGGTGAACTTGGGAAACAGTGTCAGTATGGATGGGTTTATCTCTGCTCCTATCTACAGGATGCAAAAATGACATTCACAGGGAAGTTGAGGCCAGAAGTCACTTCTGCATATTGCCTTTTGGCTCAGATAGTCCAGGCTGCCCAAGATGATGTGAAGTTGTTTTTTGAACAGCTCTCTGGGCATCCTGTTCCTGCATCCAGTCACCCACAAAGTAAAATATCTTTCTCATGTTTAAATGAAACTTCCAGGATTTCAATTTTCACTGAAAAGAGTCTGTTACTTCCTTCTGTACACGGTTCCATCAAATATTTATCCTTATTGATAAGATTCTCTGAGCATTATTATCTCCAGGCTGTTTGCCTTCTTTGCCTTGAGGCATGTTGTTGGCTCTTGGTCAATTTTTCCATTGCTGTCTGTGTTTTTTTTTTTTTCATTCCCTGTCCAAACTGCTTTTCAGTCAGTCAGCCTCCAGCACACACTGCTGCATGGTGTTGCTCCTGGCAGGTGTAGCACTTTGTGTTTCCTCATATCGAATTTTTTTAGGTATTCCACAACCCATTTCTCCAGTCTCTTGAGGTCTTCCTGAATGACAGCACAGACATTTGATCAAGGATTCTATACAGTTGTGTACTCTCAGTACACTTGCTGAGGATGTACCCTCATTTTGATGTTCCATCATTTAGGTCCTTAATGAAGGTGCTCTTTCTTACAGTTGCCTTCACGTTTAGAAATGGGAAAGGTACTTTCATGGTATCTTACACCTTAGATGCTCTAGTACTGTTGTAAAACTCAGTGGTCTCTATGAAACAACTACAGTGAGTTTCTTGAATTGGCAATTCGCTTCTTTTTTTGAACAAGATGAAGGATAGCTAGCAAGTTGGAACAAGCACTTGAATCAGCATAACTATTTTAGTACTATTACTTTTTCAATCTCTCCTGGTAAAGCTAAACATAGCTTCTACTGTACAACAGTATTATTACTTTGTGGTTCTTACTTCAACTTAATGGAGGGAGGGGTGTATACTTTGAGGTTGAATTCAGTGTTGCACATCTTTCATAATCTTTTCAACAGGATTGCTTCATACATAATGAGATAGAGTATTGAAAACATATTCAGAGCATACATAGAGGAACTTGGTTCTTCAGACAGGTTTCAGAAGGATGAGTCTTGGAGTAACTTGTCAGCCATGGTGGAAAAGTTATGCTTGATGGTGAGAAGGAGTCCTCAGAGCTGCCTATGCTGGAGTGCTTTAAACTTACCCAAGTAGCTGAATGCTTTCTGAGTTTATTCATGGATTGGAAGGGATAACCACTTTGATAACAAAGTTGTCTTATTATGGTTGTATGGGGTCCTCCTCCTACTATCAGTGCCTCAGGAAACGTGTCCCTGTAATTAATGGTGGGAGGGGCAGAGAATAAAGAACAAAGGTTTAGTATTGACATGCCTATCTGGGGGACCCTAGTTCCTAGCTTTATGTGTGAACTGTTGTTCTGGTGTCTTCTAGCATAGTGGTGTACTCTTTTGGTATCTTAAACAGATGGTCTGGCTGTCACATGAGCCAGTCTGCTCCAGCACTGAGCTGGAAGACTGCTCTGTGTAAAGTAGGTCAGGAGACAAGGCAAGCAGCTCTTTTGGTACAGTGGACTTAGTGACACTGCAAGAAAATCTACTTGCCACACCTGAAATGCATATTTGAGATTGTAACTTGCATGTGGTTTCAGTCTGCAGAAGACTTTTAATAAGTCAATTAAAAATGGCATTTTATCTTGTGTATTTCTCAGAAATAACTTTGCTGAGGCTTGTTCTCTGCTGACCATGAGCAAGATCTTAAATGCTGAACTGTACTGACTCTTTAAGTTGTGGATGAGTTGGTTGCCTGAGCTCAGATGCTGGTGCAGCTGAAATTTCCAAGGTCTTTTGGCTGGGAAAACTGCTTGCATCATTAGGTCGTAATGGTGAAAAAAGGTCTGAACTCCACCATGGCATCTGTAACTGTGAAGTAAAATCTGTGTAAAGTTACTCTTAATGAATTATTGAAAAACAAGGGGGAACAGTTTCTTTCCAGTTACTGAGGGCAATAACTGACACCAAGGTAGCTACTAGCTACCCGTTGCTATCAGTTCAGCTACCAGTTGAAGATGGAAAAAAAACTCTAGTAAGCTGTAATTATTTTAATGAGTTATCATTTCCATTGCCAGTCCAGCTTAAATGGCATTCAGAAGGGGTAGGAACGGGGACCCAGAGGGAACTGCTGACTACTCAGCCTCATCTCAGTCCGTGGAAAGGTGATGGAACAACGAGTTCTGGTAGCCATCTTTATCCACAGAGAGGATGAAAAGGTGATCGGGAGTAGTCAGTCAGTGGATTCACTAAAGGTAAATCATGCTTGACCAGGCTGATTGCTGGCTGTGAAGAAACAGCTACCTGGTGGATGGATGAGCAGTGGATGTTGTCTTCGGAAAGACTTCCAGCACTGTCTCTTCAAACATCCTCATAGGCAAGCTCAGGGAGGTGGACTGGATGAGTGGACAGGGAGGTGGATTGAGAGCCAGCTGAACAGCAGATCCCAGAGTCACAGTCAGTGCCACAGGCTCTAGTTGGAGGCCTGTCCCTAGTGGTGTCTCCCACCAGTAGTGGGCCCAGTCTTGTTTACTTTGTCCATCAATGACTTGGATGAAGGAGCAGAGGCCTCCTCAGCAATTTCACTGACAGCACAAAGCTGGGAGGAGTGGCCAACAGCCCAGAGGCTGTGCAGCCCTTCAGAAGGACTCAGCAGCCTGGAGAGATGGGCACAGAGGAACCTTCTGAAATTCAGCAAAGGCAAGTGCAGGGTCCTGCAGGCACCAGCACAGGCTAGGGATGATCTGCTGGGAAGCAACTCTGAGGAGAGGGAGCTGGGGGTCCTGGTGGACAACAAGCTCTCCATGAGCCAGCAGAGCCCTGGTGGCCAAGAAGGCCAGTGACATCCTGGGCTGCATTATGAAGAGCATTGCCAGCAGGTTGAGGCAGGTGAGCCTGCTGCTCTGCTCAGCTCTGGTGTGGCCTCACCAGGAATGCTGTGTCCAGTTCTGGGCTCCTCAGTACAAGAAAGGCATGGAACTGTTGGGGCAGGTCTAGCAGAGGGCATCAAAGAGGATTAAGGGAATGGAGTATCTCTCTTAGTGAGGAAAGGCCGATGGACCTGGGGCTTTTCAGCCTTGAGAAGATGCAGCTGGGAGGATCTCATCAATGCTTATGAGTATCTGAAGGGAGGCTGTCAAGAGGATGGACCAGGCTCCTCCCAAGTCAAGCCAAGCCTCCCCTCCCCTCCTCCCAGTTGGTACCAAGCCAAACAATGAAGACCAGTGAAGCAGATACATGCACAAGAAGTTCCAGCTGAATATGAGGAAGAGCTTTACTGTGCGAGAGATGGAACATTGAACAGGCTGCTCAGGGAGGTGTATTCTCACTATTCGAGAACTGTCTGGGTGCAATAATGTGCAACAGGCTCTGGTTAATGCTGCTTGAGCAGGGAGGCTGGGCCAGATGACCCAATGTGATTCCTTCCAAGCTTACCTATTCTGTGATTCTGTGTTTTCACAGGTGAGTTTACAGGACAAATTCTGCTTTATAAATTGCGTAGGTCAAGGAATGAAAAGAAATGTCACCTTCATGTGTAGGTGATGTTACAATATCAAAACTGTTGATTCTCCACCAGATAGTTCACTTAAATTGAGAGGTATTTATCAGAGTAAGCACTTAAGTGATACTGGTTAGTGGAACTAGTTGAAATGGTTCTGAAAATTGAGACAATAATCCAAAGTTCATGCAGCAGGCAAGGAAAGAGTTTAGCCAAGAGCTGTGATTGGAGTGGTCCTGAAAGCATAAATCCTGTTAGAGAGCATTATTGTCTTAGAGCCACATTCAGAGCTTCTGCACTGCCACTTTTGTGAAGCGATACACAATAGGTGACATGCTACTTTGGAAGTGAAAGTGGTGGTGTCTATAACCCTCAAAAATGAGTTTCTCCTTTGTTGTTTTAGGTGTCTTGGTTGAAGACCAATATTACACAAGTGTATGGAAGCAAAGACGTGGGAAAAATGTGTAGTACTCTGGTTTGCAGGAAAATGTAGAGAATGTAAAATATAAACTTGCTTCTAGATCGTGCCTCAAATTACGGAGAGCAGACCTGTGAGAATGACGACCTTGCTTCCTGTTTCGGAGTGATCGATGGTATTACTAGTGCAGTGATCTATAGTGTTATTAGTGATGGGAGGCTTACAGCACTGAAGGACATGCTTTTGTCATGATTATCAATCTGTACTTTGGCTTTATGCTAAATTTAAGTCTGAAAAAGTTCCCCTACCTTAATGTTTCTCTGTGTAATTTTCCTCACTTTTTCAGTAAGCTTGAATGATTCTGTGTATTCCTTGAAAAGGATCCTTTGCAGGCAGGTGTTGGTCAGGGGCTGGAAAGCCTCCTCCCCATCACTGGTGCAGATGGTGTTAGCTAACTCTGTGGCGAAAGCAGTAGCATCTGGTAGTGATAGACTACCCGGACGATAGAAATGCATGATTTTCTGGGCGGAACCTTTGCTTTAGCTTTTTTGGTGCTAGAATAAGGCAAATTGAGTGAAAATTTTGAATCTGACAAGATGAAATTGTGGGTTTTGGATTGTTGCCCAGAAAATCTGTGGGCATCTTTAATCAATGCCATTTATTGCAAGTGATCATCTTGACCTCTTCACAGTTTGTATGATGACTTCCAGTGTGCTGACTAGCCTGCTCCTTGATGAGTATACTTCACTTGAAGCCATGTGTGTAGCTTTTCTGTGCCTTTGTGGCTGTAATAAGCCTACACTATTAACTAAAAGGTGTTTCTCTAGATAGATTAGTCTGTAGATCTCGAGTTGTTGTGGTTTGACTCTGGCCCAATGCCAGGCACCCACGAAAGCTGTTTGCTCACCCTCTCGTGCCATAGCTGGGCTGTGGAGGGAAAGAAAAATTAATGAAGGGTTCATTAATTGAGATGAGGACTGGGAAAAAACACTTCAAGGGCAGAACAGGCTCAGCTTAAGTTACAAACTGAATTTATGGCTAACAGAATCAGAGGAGGATAATGAGAAGTAAAATAAGCTCTTAAAACACCTTTTTCCCCCTAGCCCTTCCCTCTTTCCCACCGACAGTGCAGGGAGACAGGGTGTGGGGGTTTTGGTCAGTTCATCGCCGAGATTTTCTTCCACTTCTCCAGGAGAGGAGTCCTTCCCCTGTGAGACTGTGGGGTTCCTCCCATGGGAGACAGTTCTCCATGAACTTCTCCAGCATGGGTCCACTCTCACGAGCAGCAGCCGTACCACACCTGCTGCAATGTGAACTCCCCCCACGGGCACACAGTCCTCCCAAAACTGCTGCAACATGGGTCACTTTTTCCACAGGGTGCAGTCCTCCAAGGACAGGCTGCTCCAGCCTGGAACAAGGGCCCTCTCTCTCCACTGGGTCTCCTGCTGGAACACAGCCTCCTCCAGGCATCCACCTGATCCGGCACGGGCACCTCCCCCACGGGCTGTGGGTGGATCTCTGCATCCCCCGTGGATCCCCATGGGCTGAGGGTGGATCTCTGCATCCCCCTTGGGTCCCCATGAGCTGCAGGGGCGCAGCTGCTTCACCATGGTCTCACCATGGCCTGCAGAGGAATCTCTGCTCCAGTGCCTGGAGCACCTCCTCCCCCTCCTTCTCCAGTGACCTTGGTGTCTCCATGTTGTTTTCCCTCACATGTTCACACCTACTTCTCTTCTCTGACTAGAAGAAAAACTGTGAGCCCTTTATTTTGATTTTCTTCTTAAATATATTGTCAGAGAGGCATTACCAACCTCTCTAGTTTTGGCCAGCAACATGTCCATCTTCAGAGCCATCAGGGATTGGCTCTGCTGGAAACTGTGGAGGCTTCCAGCAGCTTCTCCCAGAAGCCATCTCTGTGCCGCCCGCGCTACCAGAAACCAGGCTGTGCAAAACCAATACAGAAGTCCGTCAGTCTCCATAGATAATTTTCTTCCTGTGAGGAAATACTTTGTGACTGCTTTTCCTCTGTTTTTCTCCTCAAAGCAGCAACTGAAGCAGTCATGCTGTGTGGGTTTTGGTTTAGGGTTTTTTCTTCCAACAGATAAGCACTTTGTTTATTTTCTCCCTTTGAGAGCAAATGCCTTTCTGTTGGAAAATGTCTTGTATATCAGCAAATGTGATAGAGGGATATCACTTAAATTGCACCTGCATAAACTAACTCTGAGAGCTTCTCCAAGAGTACACTCCTTCAGCTCTTCCAGGGCATGAGATGTAAACATGAATTCTCCCCTCTGAGTATCTTTGGCTCTGGCCTTTGTTACTTGCACAGTGATACCTTGTCAGTCTGACTTGCTCTTACAAAATCTTCACTGGTCTGTGTCAGGAAAAATGATGCAACTCATCTGAAACAGAGAGCATGAGGGAACCCACACCATAGTGTATGCATATTCTTTCTTGTTTAAATAAAACAACCACCAGGATACTACAGTGCTTTCCAGCCCTCTTATGTCTTTCCCTCCTATTATTTCTCTGTTTCTCCACAATCTTTTGCATCTGTTCACAATGAAAAACCCTAGCATATTACTGTTTACTCTCAAAAGCCAAATGAACAGTTTGGTGACACTGGCTAGCTAGATAACAGATGTTAACTAAACCTGCTTCTAGAGAGTGAAGAGAAAACCCCAAACTTCTGCATGGTATGTCTGCAGAGCTTTAACACAAAACTGTCTCTAGGAGAAGTTTAATTTGGACAAGCTTAATAAACTGTTCCATCTGTAATCAGATATAAATCTGGTTTCTTGGATTGGGAATGATTCCTAACCATATGCAGGATTCAAGTTTTCCTGCTCATGGTCTGAAATCCTGGCTGCTGCTTTGCTATTTAGAAGGTCAGCACTCAGCTTCTGAAAATGAAGCTTTAAACAAAACATGGGACGCATTAGCCTTGTTTGTTGACAAGGTGCTCTTTAACATGTTGAAATGGTTTGTGGTGTTTTTGTGCACACAACTGCAGAATCCATGTAACAAACAATATTACTGTCACAAAATCCTTTCCTACAGATGTGGAACTTAACAGAGCTAGAGGTCGTAAATTCCGTTATTTTCTGAATGTTCCTAAGGACATGTAGCTTCTGCCATTTGTGGGGGCCTTTGAGCTCTGGGGATAGACTGGAATTGGTGCCTGTTGCCTACTACTGGGAACCATAGAAAGATGAAAAAACCTCTAGCTCTTTTAAAGGAGCATCCAAGTCTGCCCAAATCTTAACCTCTCTTGCTTTCCATCAGGTCATAAGCACTTTTATACTACTTTCTGCAGCTTAAACACAACTGAACCAATCAAGCTGCACAGTTTCCAGCCTGGCAGTTTGCTTAGGAAGACAGATTCAGCCTTCTGCAAGGACTCAAGTGCTCTAAAAACAGATGCGAGAGCTAACCTTTTATCTGAAACTTCTTATTTCAAGAGAATAGCTCATCCTGTGGATGTGTTAAAATACCTCTTGACATTTACCACAGTAAGGAAGCTATGGCAATCCTGCAGTTACTCCTTGGACTTTATTTCCTGTCCAAAGGATTTAGGGGGTGTACATGTCAGCTTCATGGCAGTTAGTAAGTTCAAAATGTGTGTTATGCCTTTACATTTTGCCTTATTAATGTCTGCTGCAAATAATAACCCATTTCATCTTCATGATGTCTGTCCTCCAAAGGCATTTGGCTTTTCATGCACAAAAGAGCACAGTAACATGGCTTATTACTAGTATTGAAAGTCTTGTCTTAACTTTTGTAAATTGTTGTAAAACATTTATGAGATACCACTCACATTCCTGATTTTCTAACCTGAACCATATTTAGGTATAGAGTGGGATTTGCACAGTTCCCCTTCCAGACTACGTAGAGAAGCCTAGTTTTCATGGACTGTGAGAAGACAGACTTACAGCTGAACTGACTGACTGTATGAACAGGTAGTCTGATGTGGTACTTGGCACTTTCTTTTGACACTTCCTATTGCCCTGGTGCGCAGGAATGCTGAAACTAAGCTGTACTGTAGCTGTGTCCCTAGAGACTTTAGCAACAGAGGTAGGAGATAGCTTATAGCTCTTGCTGAAAATGCTGTTTGGCAGAAGGTTTCTGTGCCCACATTCTTGTTCTGTTTAGCTTAACTGGAATGACTTATTAGAAAACAAACCACAAAGTAAAATAATCCATCCTATGAAATTTGGCTGTTAACCTTAGAAACAAGGTGTGAATCCCATGACCTACATGAGAAGGCTTGGAAAATGCTTGTGTCAACCATGTGGTGCCTCTGTGAAGCTTGTTTCAGTATTTCTCTGTCCACCTGAAATGCAAAGAAGCACTATTCCTAGTATGATACCTGTATAAGCAAGAATGCTCCCAGGCCTTGAGTGCTGCAAAACTGCAGGCCATCATGATTAGCTGTTGCATCTTAAATTCTTTTTTTTTTTAGGGATGCTGAGGAGCGTGTCGCTAGCCAACTCTGTCCTACAGAGCAGAAATTGTAGTTCAAATGAACACCAGAGCAAAGTCACCATACTCATGGCGTGGCGGCATATTGTACTTGGACACTTATTTTAAATATTTTGAGAGCAAATTGGTCTGGTCGTTATCTAGTGGATTTTTGGTTAGATGAGCAAAATACCAGTTGTACTGCTGAAACTTTAGCGATGAGGTATGGCCCTGTTAAATTGGATGCTTTCTGCCTGACCCTGCAGAGCCCACAGACTCAGTTCATAATACCTTTCACAGCTAAGAAGTTTAAATTTGGCTTGGGTCCTCAGTGGCCCGTCGTTGTTCCTCCTCTACTGACACATTTTAAAGGCAAGAGGAATTCCTTCTGATTTGTTTTCACTCTGTATTGCTCTTAAAATGGCCTCAACCTTACAGTCTGATCTTAGGTGATTATTATAATGGAAGCCACTGACCTCTTTGGAAAGTATCATCTTGTTCCATGTGAGTACATCCACATAAACTGTACCATCCCTTCCCATTACTGGAGAAGGATATCAGGAGCTGGCACATGTAACCACTTACCCTTTTCCAGGACAGTAGGTCTAGACTAGAAATTGATTATCACAGTTCTTCAGTTTTTGTCAAACAACAACTTAGCACTGCCTTATTTGTGGATCAGTGTAGGAACATGGTTCTTCTTCCTGGAGATGAGCAGGGTTTTTGACATTTAACTGTGGGGATTTTTTATGTTTTTTAAACCCAGTTGAGCATGACTGCCTTGTTCTTTCCATCCCTTCTGTGTCCACAGCATTCTCCCTTCTCTGCACTCTGTATGCCCACTTTGGTGCCTTAAATTAACTGCTCAAAAGCAAGTGCAAGAGGCTGGGACAAGTACTGTCTCAGACATGTGAAGAAACAGAAGTGACCTCTAATAAACAAAATATGATGCTGCTGCCTGATAGAGAAGGAAACTGAACATACATAAAGGGGAAGTAAATGCATTTTCTTCTGTTTTTCTGTATCTAGCTGGTATTGAATAATAGTCTTGTGTAGACTGAAATATCACTAAACAGGTGGGTCTTCTAAGAGAATACCGTACACAGATGAGCTAATCTAGGTGTACTGGAGAATGCAGAAGTGCTTTTTCTTTCTATATGGAGCTGACCTATCCAAAAAATACCTGCATTCAAAACTTGCTGGGATAAGACAAGGAGTGTTATGAACAGGTCAGTGAAAGCCAAGTTCATGTAAGCTTTTATAGTGCCCTCAGGAATGTTTGTGTCTAAACCGCTTCAGTTTTCCAGCCTCTGTCTGCCATTCTCCTGACTTACTGTCATATACTGAAGGTATGGAGATAAGAGTGTTCCAAAACCCAGCTATAATTGCGTGGAATTGCTGTCTGCTTAACATGGCTCTGTCATTGTGTCTCTGTGAAATGAATGGCAAAAGGCAATGGAACACCTTGAAACAGAAGGAGAAAATGTACAGCATTCAGTTTCTGGAAACTGTGATATTAACTAGTTGCCTGTAACTCAGCAGAAGACTCCATGGTCTTCACAATAAATCAATACCTATGGAAATTTAACCCTCAAGGGTAGAGTCCTGGATGCTTTCTCTGGTGAACTACTCCATAAGGAGAGGCTGCCATCCAGAAGACTGAGTACCAAACTCCTGAAGTTTTTACTTTATGTGAATTCAAACTGCTCTGCAAATAGAGCTGTGGAAAATCTCCTGGGAGAAGATGACAGCAGTTGGAAACTTACCAACTCATTTTGAATCTCACGTGCAGACTTCTAGTTTAAAAAATTCAGTTGAATTTTATGTTTGGATGAAGTGAACTTGATAGATTTAATATCTGTTTCTGGGCTGGCTGACTAGTCAAGGTGTTTGGAGAGCATGATTTAGCAAACTAATGTGAAGCAGCCCTTACGAGATAGCAGCCTGCATAGTTGTCAGGTTGCATTTCTAACACGGGCAGTTAGGTCTGACTTGCCTGGCGCTGTAGGATACCAAACATGCTGCTAAAATCATCTGACTTCTGTACCCATAAACTCAGGTGTCTTGAGGAATTCTAGGAACTTCATAGGAATGCATGAAGAGCCTGCCCTTGTGGTTGAGTCACAACTATATGCAAGAACCAGTAGCTCATGAACCTGAAAGTCTGAATGTCACACTGTATCTACAATAGGTTGTGATCCAGGCCTTGCTATGCCTTCACCTGACCTACTTCAACAGATGACAAAGCTGTTTAGACTGTCCTTAGGAAGTAGGGGACAGAGACTAAGGATCTTTACTCTTTACTTTAGAAAAAGCTTTGAAACCTCAGAATAATCTTTATGGATGCTCGCTAAGAAGTGAAGAATGTCTTGACAAAACATGTCCTTCACACCACCTTGCCTGGCTGGCCAGGAGTAGCCTCCCCTTCTCTCTGCTGTGGGACTGCTCAGCTTTATGGCAGACTGACTACTGTGAGTAACAGGTACTTTGACAAAAGGCTTTGAAAGCAGTAGATACCTGCTGTGGCTTGGACTGTGCTGGTCTCCAATAACAGTACCTCAGAGAGTTACTTAAAACATGGATGGGCAGGTACTTGGTGCAGTAAAGGTGAAGCTGATGCATGAGCCACTGGCACTGAAGTCAGACACAGCTTGCCAGCTTGTTTATATAAAATGGATGATACTAGCCAGTATTTCAGATGCTTGTGGGTATGATAGTTATACCAACAGGTAGAAACGCAGGTGGCTGCATATCTCCTTTCCCACTAAGCTCTGCAGGACACACTCCTCTTCCTGTGGTAAAAGCAGAGTAACGCAAATGGTGCAGTCTTGTTTCCTGAACAGAAAAAAAAAAAAAAAATTAAATCACCCAAGTCTCATGGAAGAAAGGCTGGGCAGTTAACATGGATGGAGGTGCTCTGTGGTAGGATTATAACCTGAGTTAGCTTGCTTCAAAGCCTGTCTCTTTCTAGCAATAGCATAAAATTTCAGCAAAACTGATCCTGCCTACTGTTGAACAAAGATTCAGCAGCTATGTGTGTTGTTTCTAGTGCACTTAACTGGGAGGTTCCACCCTTTCAGGAGGAGAAATAGATTCTAACTTGGGTTTCATCTACTGAAAAGTAGCCAAGTAGCAGGGTGTGATGCCAGCTGTCTGTGCCAGGGGAGGATCCTGCAGATGTGGCAGTACAGCACAGTAGCACATCATCTCTCCTTTCCCTACCACCACAGCTAGCAGCTCTCCTGATTTGAACCACTGCTGGTACGGAGGCTTTACTTGAAGTAGGCCTGGAGTGTTTCATCCAAGATAGAACTACCACAGCCTTTAACACCTGAGACATTCCCCAGGACCCATGACTGCAAGAATACACATTACGCTCAAGTGCAATGAAGTGAATTCAAACCTTCGCAGACTTCTGTGCTGCTGAAAATGTGCAAGACATACTTGTATGATATTGTTACTTCCCAAGAGAATTAGTGAGGAAAGTGCTAACTTCATACTAACTGGCTAGCAGCTAACTGACTGCAAGCTCCATCTTTTTGGTTCTTTTTCTAGATTCTCATATTTTAAGCAGATTCCATCACATGCTTTAAGCTCTCTTTTGGAAAAGTTTTATTACAAGCTTTTGAGATCTCCTGTGGAACCAGGCTTAAGCTGTTTCTGCAAGTTAATTGTTGTACTGGAAGCTTAGAATATGCTGGCTGCAGTTCTGGCACAACTTGTACGTTAATGCTTAATGCACGTGGGCAACGATGAGCTGTCTTTTCCTTTGGAAACAGAAACAAATTTGTCTCCAGCTACTGTGGTATCCCAGGGTTTGTTTTGCTTTTTACTCTGCTCAGACAAATTCTCTTATCTAGCTAAACTGCAGATTTTATGAAGCCATCTCCTGTCGTTAACCTTATCCTGTCTACTGCTTGTTCTGTTCATGTAATTTCAACAGAACTTCTTATCTACTGAGTTATTGTGCCATTGCTTCCTCCCGTTGTATGTGTTCCTCCTATGCTGAGTCTGAGCCAGATGCTTGTGTAGTTTGGAGTGTCTACCTCATGTCTGAGCTGGCAAGCTGTGCCTTGTTCCTCCTGCTCTTTTTCCCCCTTGAGAGCATTTGAGTGCCTGCCTTCCTGTCTTGCTTACCTGCCAGTTAAATCTGAAACCATCTATTTGTTGGCAGCCGCTTCTGTACATTAGCTGAGGGAACGCATCTAACCTCAGTTAATGGACAATAGTTTAGATTATCCCTTTCCCAAAATGTCTAGGTTAAACAATTATTTTCTCTGCTTCATAAGGCAGCCCTCAAGGTGAAGAGCGATGCTGCCACGGTTCTGCAGTACTGCAACAGACATATGGCTCTTTATGAAACTAAAGTACTCCCATGATGGGTTTGTGACAATGACTGGTAGAAATGTAGCTGTGTTTTTAGCCATTATCAAAAGCTGACCTTTGTAAGTAACTTCACCTCAAAGCTCTTGCCTGTGATTCTATACCTTTGGCTAAAGGATCATTAATGAACAGAGGGGGTCTCATCCACCTGTGATTGCTTTGCTAAGATGATATGTTTTGTCAAGCCACTTACAGTTGTGTGAAGTTGGGTCTAGGAAGTAATTGTGTAACTAAAACACTTCTAGTTAATGTGGTGCTTAGCTGTAATGATGTTTCTCTGTTTAGCAACAAAGGAAATCACTCTGTGGATAAATCTATTCGTGTGCTACTATTAAAAAGATGCAAACAAAAAACCTTCATGCCTTCTCTGAAAAGAAGAGCCATTGATCCTTAGGACTTTCTATGTACAAGTTGTCACACATTGTCAGCTCCCTCTGCTACAAAACCACAGCAAAGAACGTGTTAAGTTGCTGTGATATTTATGCAAGTGCAGCAACTGCTGTTACAGAGCATTTGGTTTGTACTGAAGTGTGAGATTTGAAGGTGTGTGAATGTACCAAGTTAGCTATAAAGTCGTTTTGCTGTGATTTTCTTCCTATCATAGCAACTTGCTGGATCTTTTGGCCTCTGTCTTCTCTAGGCACTGGATGACACTCTTAGGAGAATGGGAATGAGAACCTCTCCAAGGAAAAAGTAGTGTTTTCATTTGCTTTAGGACTCCAGCAGGGAAGTGTGCCTAGACACTTGTGTGGAAGAGTATGATCTGTGACTGTTCCGTAGTGCAGTGATGGCGATTCAGACTCTGGCTGCTGTCAACATGTGTGGAAGTTAGTGGACTGGATGGGAGGCCTCTGATGAAAGTTTTGCTCCTTCCTCCACCATAGGAGTCTCCACAGGTGAATGCTTACTGCATTCCAGACAACTGAACTGTTGTCATTTCACCTGAAACCTGTCTTATAAGTAGGTCTCTTGATTTGCCTAGCTGTTTTGTTTTCAGTCTAGGTTGGCTCAGTCTCACCAGGAAATGTTGGTTCAGCAATGCTCTCCTTATGGATTGAAAGCAGGTTGTGCTGTACTTAGGGAAGGTATAGTGATAATGTGCTTTATCCTTAGCTTAATGCTTGAAGACTTTAGTGTGTTGCCCAGGTGTCCTGGAAAAGAGTGATCCTTGAAGGTGCTGAAAGAAACAACCCTTATATCAGAGAAGCTTGTCTGTGGTGTCTTTGAAAATACTATGCTTTACCTTGAATCTGTTAAGCTTATTAAAAACTTTTTTTCCTCTCTCTCTGATACAGGATCTCAGCTTGCCCAATGGCACACCAGTGGACACTTCTAGCCCGGCCTCCTCCTCATCTCTCCTCAACAGACTGCAGCTGGATGATGACTTGGATGTGGAAACTAGAGACCTGTTTGTTACTGTTGATGATCCCAAAAAACACGTGTGCACAATGGAGACATATATTACATACAGGGTTACAACAAAGGTACAAAGCAATATTCTCTTTCCTAGTACTTCCTTCTTTGTGGAATAACTTTAGGTCATGCTGGGTATTCACATCTTGCATTGTTTTACTATCTTAAGGACAAGAACTTAGTGTCTTTTGATACCTTGTGAATGTGTTGAAGATGTGACTTTTCTTAGCAGGACTGTTACTTCAGTGTCTGAAATTATGGAAAAGCTATTAACATGTCAACTTAGGTTTATCTTTTTTTTGTCTCTGATTCCTAAATAGAGCTGTTTGTAAACTTGCAAGGCCAGTTTCTTTCATTAACTTCACAGTTTGTTCATTTAAGTAATCTGACACTCACTTGGTTTGAGTTCCCTTAAGGGGAATGTGCCTTTTGGTTCACTGTTAATCATCTCACTTTTTGTGTCTATCCTTTTCTGAAATGCTTTAAGCTTGTTGCTGGAAGTGTTTTCTACATTTCCTCTGTTATTCACCGAAATCATAGTCTTAATCTTCAGCTGTAAACGAGCTTTCATGCAGTAGCTGGTTCAGATACCTCTACAGCTGATAATAAAATGAAGTAGCCTAAGAATGCTGCTGCCAACCAGAAGTGGCTGGAGATTTTTTCAGCACCTGTTGTAGTTCAGTCACAAATGTAATCTATATATATTTTTATGAAAAGTGATCTGAAAAGTCCACCACATTCACAACTGAAATATTGATTCCTCTTAACTTACTCATTCTTGTTATAATGAGCTCCTAGGTGGTGTTGACATCTACTTTGGGCACTTGTAGTTACCTAAGGCAAAAGGTGTTCACTCACTTTACTAGTAATATACTTGATATATTAGTCCAGAAAGATTAACATTCCTTCAGCCCACTTAGATGGCAGTATGTACTGGAGCAAATATTTCCCATGGAGATAAGGAATCTTTACAGGCAACAGATAATTTTTTTCCAAATGTCCACTTCAAAGTTTCAGACTGCACAGAAGAAAATGGAGTTTCTCTAAAATAGTAACTATCTCTTCCTGCACATTTAACACAGTTCTGTCATTCATTTTTACTCTAACACTCTTAATCTTGCAGGAAACGCTGTGTCTTTTTTACTTGGAGCAGCTTAGCCTTCAGCTATTACTTGATCAGAAGGAATAGGAACCACAAAATAAAGTGCATCCTTCCACAGAGAAATGGCAAAAATTGGCTAATGTTGTTTCTCTCTTAAATTAAGATTCAAATTATTCTGTCAATATAAAATATTTCCATATTGAAGCACTCTAATAATGTTCCTGTGCTTGGAAATCCTGATGTTCAAGGGCTCTTTTTCTTTTTAAAGCATGAAACATGGCCACGGTGTTCACCATATTTAGATCAGAAGTATTTCCAAACAGTGTCTCTTTTCTTATTTAAAAAAATAATTCTATACTTCTTATTTTGGTGTCTACCTGCCTGTCTGTTAATATTTGTTTTATTTTGGGTCTCATTGTAGCACATGAATCTGCTA
This sequence comes from Hypocryptadius cinnamomeus, assembly GCA_013400635.1. Taxonomy (NCBI): domain Eukaryota; kingdom Metazoa; phylum Chordata; class Aves; order Passeriformes; family Zosteropidae; genus Hypocryptadius; species Hypocryptadius cinnamomeus. Next base: position 27,908 of record VYZP01071124.1, read on the forward strand.
TATCATACCATTGCAATGCAGTTATGAAACTGAGTGAGTTCTTCTGGATCACCATGAAATCCTCAGCTCTTTAGTTTTGTTATTCATGGAAACTTCTGGTTTCTCTAGGGTTTCTCTTTTCTTCTCTAGGGTCAGAACCTCTAGGACTGTCTACCATTGTTAAAGATGTAACAGTATTAATGGTCTAACCCATTCTTGCCTTACAAACAAGGTGTCTTCAATGACAAGCTAATTGCCAGTTAGCCATTGTATCTACAAGCAGTAATTAAACATGGCAAAAAAGTTGCACAGGAATAATCCATGGAGTGAGATGAGGAGTGTTCACACCACCTCCCTTGTAGCCTTGCAGGAAAGTTTGAGGCTTCTAAAGGGTCTCTCTGGTGACTCTGAACGAGAAGACAGGGATGGCTGGGTTTTTTTTCTTCTCTACTGGAGAACGTTTCTGGAACCTCAAAGGTTTGGATAAACATAGGTCATAGAATGAGTTTTTCTGGAAACTGAAAAGCAGCATTACTAGGGGAAGTGGGGAGTTGCTAATGCTGTAACGTGTGGTTGTGACAGGATACCACTGTAGGGAGGAGTGTAGACTGATCACAGTCTCATTTCTGTTGTGTGGGGGGTTTTTTTCCCTCTTTCTTTTTACAGGTCCTTCATTCTAACAGGAAAAAAAAGGTCTTGCAGTATGCCCTGGGCTTTTCATCTTCTCATACCTTTGTCAGCAGATGGTGGTGACTAAGGAAGGGTCAAAACATTGGCTTGCAAAGGAAAATTTAAGAGTTTACTCGATCCTGCTTGTGTACCTGTTTTCACAGCTCCCTAGTAAGAGCCAGGTAGCATTCCCTAGCCTGCCTTGTGGATGAATACATTTAAAGAATGTAATGGTAATCCTCCAGCTAACAAGACAGTGATTCAGGACTGACTCCCTTGATTCTCTCATACCCTATGTTCATCTTGCTAATGCAGTTACTAATGCAAGTTAGTAAGCAGTTTCCTTACACAGGGGGGCTAGTGAAACTGTAAAGGTGGGTGGAAGTTGTGATGGAACTTAACGTGTCTTGACTGTGATGATTGAAGTGTATTTGTGTCCTTCAGATAGATGGATGTGCATTTTAGGGAGGTTTTACCAGAGAGAGTTCTTTTTTGGGAATAAAGGGGAAAGTAAAGCTTGACCATATGTTATGCAGTCATCTCTCCTGAGAAAACGTAAATAAGTGTACTTCTAACTTCAGTTTCATTGTACTTTCTAGGGTGGCAAGGCCTTCTTCTGTATCTTTTTCCAGGGAGATCTGAATAGCTGAGTGCATTCCTCAGAGTCATGCAGTTGTTCTGCAGGCTTGAAGGGAGAGTCTTTCAAACCAGTCAGTACTAGCCACTGAACCAAGTGGAGGTCTTGTTTTCACTTTCCTGTCCTTCTCCTCATGCTTCCATGAGATTACTTGAACACATGAAACAGCTTGATTCCTTAGAGAGGAGCAGGTAAAAGTGATATGAAGTCTTTTTCAAACAGGCTAAACTGTTTGAAGCAAAAAGAAATACTGGAGTGCTAAGAACACCTTCTTCCCTTCCCCCTCTCTGTCTTTCTCCTCTTTTCCTAGTTGAAGATTTTGCCTCAAACTTAAATAGTAACATGGAGGGGAATCTGCAATAAAGTCTGGTGAGTTAGAGAGTAGAGCTAGGGTGCAAAAATATTTTTGTATAGTCATCACAGGCTAGCTTCAGGTTTGGCTGCTAACTCCTTCCGAGGAAGACAGGAATCTTATGCAAGACCAAGACTTGGTGGTTGCCTTAATACTGCCTCTAGTCAAAACCATTCCAGCAATTGAGGAAAAAGTGTCTGTAACTGCCTGCTTTCCAGACTGTAAAATTGAGCCCAGAGTGTTGTAGTGCTGACTTAGTGGAACTGTGCTGGATTTTTTAATAAGTTCCTGGAAACGTCTTGCCCATTATTTTTTGGGAGGTTAAGATCTGCCATGTAAGTTTCTCAGGTTCCTTTGGAAGAGACACACATCCTTGCAAGAGGATATTTATGAATCTTACTGAGAAAGCAGGAAGAATTTAACTGTGTTGAAAACATAGATGCTTTACTTGTTGTCTGTTATGGAAATTTCCCTGTTCAACCATCCAGGAGCCACTCTGGCAGTCACTCTTGCACCACCTGAGCTGGACCCAAGGCCCCTTCCCAACTATGCCCCCTCACTCACACAGTCACACCAGGTTTCTGTCCCTAGGTTTCCTATAGCAGTCTCAGGCATCCCAACCATTAAAATAATTTCATCACAGCACAATAACAAACTAACAGCTCGGGCTGGTGTCTCTGAGGAGGGACCCAGAACAAAGGAAGCCCTGGGCTTTTATCCCCTCAGCAGTCTAAGCGTGGGAAGGTCTGGAATGTTCGGCTCCTGCCGTGTCCCAGTGTCCGGTCCCCTGGCTGGGCCACAGGTCCCCAGGCCCTTGTGTGCCCAGGGTCGGCTCTTCACGGCCTCTGTGCCTGGGCTCCCCCAGCCTGAGCTCAACCTGCAGCTCCCACTGCAGCTGCACCCCGAGCTACCTCAATGAACGTGTTCCTCAATGCTGCTTGGACAGTGGCAAGAACCTCCTTCCTCTTATGTGCAATCTGGAAAAAAAAAACTTATGCTAAACTAATTAGCATAATAAACAATAAACAAACTAATAGTTTGATCTGAGATCCAAATTCTTTCAGCATTAGTGAGGTTTCATTAAAACTTGAAGGGCCTTTATGTTCTGCCCAAATAGTCTTTGAAAAGCTTATTTGCTGTCTAGATTTGATAACCTTTACAGTAAATGCTGAAATGTTGCGGATGTATTTTCATCTCAGAGGAAAAAAATGGTATATGGAAAACTTTACGTTTCTGCTTGTGAAGTAAAGGCAACAAGAGCAGTTTGCTAGAGGTGAGCGATAGCTAATGTATGGTTTGTGTACTGGGACTTAACCCTGCTTTCCAACTCCTAGACAGTCCTATATGGTTTTCCTTGACTATTAGCAGAATAGTGGTTAATAAGCTTCTCAGTGCTAACAGATGGGAGACTTTACCTTCATTCTCATGTTGCAGGATAAGACACTGTAGGGTGTAGCCATTCTGATCACTCTCATTCACTCACTACGTAATCTTGTGAAATGCCGTTGGGCAGTGGCCGCCAGTTCACAGTTCACATGAGCTCTGCCTTCTACTGAGTTATTACTGCCTCATCCCACCCTTTTTTTTTTTTTTTTTTTTTTTTGGTTTGGTTTCATGTGGGTTTTTTTTTGATTTCTAGAATAAAGCCACTCATTCTGTTACTCGAAACAAGTGAAAATTATTCAAGTAAGTCTCAGAAGTCACATTTATAGTGTGGCACTCTTTGATGTTAAATAAGCTGGTGTTACTCTGAGAAGTGTGTAGCTGAGTAAAGCACAGACACACAGTGGATACTGGGGTGTTGGTAGTCCCTCATCTACAAACACAACTGCTCCAGTTCATGAGGATTCTTTTTGTTAGTCAATGGACTAACCTCTCTATTGCTTACTATGGCTAGCAGGTCAAAGAAGGGAGGAGCTGATCCTGATTTCTTTTTCTGTCTGTCTGTGCCTTCCTTTACTAGAAGCCAAACCATTTCATAGGTAGTAACACATTAGCTATCTGCTTACAGTATCCTAAACCTGCTGTGCTGTTGATACCATGTTAAGGCTTCTGACTTCACCCTAGAGAGAGATTTCATATGTAGAACTTTTATAGGATCCCCAGTGGTGACTAGTGGGAGTAAAATGCAGCAATTGAAGAGTTAGAGTCATCCAGAGAGCAAGTGAAGAGGTGGATTGTGTTTAAAGGCTGCTACTGGCCGGGACTAGCAAAGCAACCAGGTGCTGGACTCAATGCCAGTTCGAGGCTGGGATTGCCGGTGTATTCCCCAGGATGCACTGGATTTGATTCCTGGCTGCAGGCATGTAGTCTGCTGGCACTGCAAGCCATTCATTGCAAGGTGGACGTGATGCTGCAAGTAACTTCAGTGTAGCTGCCTGTGCTTCTCAGTGGAACTTAACTACAAGGACCTTCTACCTTCTAATCAGGGCTGCTGCAATGCCAGGCTCTTCAGCAGACACTCCTAGTTGGTACACAGTTTCACAAGTGCTTTTAGGCAGTTGCAGTATGTGCTGTGCAAGCAGCCCCATACAGTCAACCTTCCAGGTTATGGACACTTCAGAGACTGGATAAAACACTTGCCAGCAGTTTATCTGCATGCTTATTTTTTCCTCCTCAAACTTGTAATGACTGTGCCCTAAAGAAGGAAAACTTAAAAGGTTTAAATTAATGTATGAATATATCTAATCAGCCATACACATAAGCAGACTTGTTTCTTCATCCTGGAAGTCAACAAAAATAGTCCATCAGACCTCACGGTGTCTTATGTTCTCACCATCTTTTGACCTTGGAGTGTGATAAGCCCATCAATCTTAGAATACAGGACAGTGGTGAAACACTTTTTCACCTGTGGGTAGTGCATGTCATAAAATAAACAAGTCAGTAAACACCTTTACTTTTAATTATTGATGGTTAAAATAGTCTTGTCCTCACAATGAATATCTCATGCAGTCTTTGCGATCTTGTAACTGCCAAGAGAGTAATGTGATGCACAGTGCTTCTGCTCTACAGACTTCCATGATGAGAGCAGAACATGTAATGAACTACAAATTGATCTTAACACATTGGTTCTCGGCAATCATTTTTCATATTGCTGCTTTTCCACTGCTTGAAAGACCAGAGGATCTTTCTCTCATGCTGACTGCAAAATTTTGGGGATTAACACCCCCCTGCAAGGCTTGTCTGGCTTCACCCTTGCCAGGGATGGCTGTACTGCATTTGCTGCTAAGCTCTGAAGTGAGAGGCATTGCTGCACACTAAGTATATCCTGTTCTTTTCCAGACCACACGAGCAGAGTTTGATTTGCCAGAGTATTCTGTCCGTCGGCGGTACCAAGACTTCGACTGGTTGAGAAACAAGCTGGAGGAGTCTCAGCCAACGCATCTTATTCCCGTAGGTAGTAAGCAAGAATCTGCTGTTAAGGACAGTTGTGCATCTGTCTTCCAAGGGTAATATTTGGGTGCTATGTATCTAGGTTTAAAAAACAGTACTTCATTCTCTTTAGCTTCCCATTCCCGACTAGTTAGGAAACTTAGACTTCTTTTGCATGGCACACTTGAGAGGTAAGCTTTGTCAACCTCCTGTGGGGCAATACATGTGCTGACTATGGTAGCTGTGACATAAATAGAATACATTTCATCTGTTTGCTCAGTTATTACATCTGTATTTCAAAGCATTTGGGGATTATGAAAAGCCACAGGTACTTCAGGTTCTAGTCTCAGTTTTCAAGATGGCCTTTTGAGCTGGTTTTAGACAGTAATTTAAAACTGCTTGTGCTAACACTTAGTAACACTGACATCTAATAGATGACATCTAATAGATCTAACAGATTTGGAAGTCTCAGCCTCTGGCTTGGTAGCTATTGCATGCCTTCAGTAGGTAGAAGTTTACCTAATAAGATTAGCTAAACTACTGCACCCATTGTTGCTGAAACTGGTGGTCTGACCACCTTATTTGATGTGAGGAGGTTAGTAGTACCTTATATGTTTTTTGTGTGAATAGGTAGGAAACCTGTGAGATCGCTGCCTTCAGTGATCACAGAGCCCTTTTGAGCAAAGACATTTAAAAAGCCCTGTAGGAATTGAAGTGGCAGGAATAGCAACACTACTAGCATACTTTAGCTTGCCTGTGTGGGGTGGGTGATGGGGTTCAGTTCTCTGACCAGTTTACTTTT
>VYZP01071124.1:33747-44420 GCA_013400635.1 Hypocryptadius cinnamomeus
CTCCCTCCCTCCCTCTGCAAGGAGTAGGCTGTGTGAGAAGCATTGTTAGGTTGCTCTATGGTTGAGCACTGTTTGAGTCCTTAATTATGCTGGGACTTGCCTCAAGTGGAATAATAGCTGAGTGTCTCAGAGATAAGAAGTACTTCACAAAATCATGTGACACTACTAACTGGCAGCAAATATGTTTAGTGAACAGTAGTGGAAAGAAAGTAATGAAAAGAAAGACAGTGAGCTTGAGAGCATAAGGTGGAGGCATGTGTAATGTGTTAAGTGCCCATACTGCTTTCTCACGCCCCATTCTCTGAACAGCTGGAACAATCACAATTCGGTTTCTGCATATTCTTGGGTACACTAACAGGCAGCCCGTTTTGCCTGAAGCCTGCAAGGCTGTAAATAATAGTCGAGTAGCAGAAGGTGAGTCACAGCCGGGGAATCAAGCTGCTTTGCTCCTACCAGGAATTGGTTGCAGACAGAACAGCAAACTTAGCATGAGTAGCTGTAATACTGGACATGGAACCGGCTGCAGAACAAGCCGGTATCTTAGATGCCTTTCTTCTAGAAAATCTGGAGATAAAAGGATGTGCTGTTAATAAAGGAGATAAAGGATTTTTATCTGTTTATGCACAAGTTAGCAAATATGGAATCTCCCATTAATCTCCCTCATGCAGGATATGGTAGGGAGACTGCTGAATGCTTTATGTATTTGTTGTCTAGAAATAGATGTGGTATAGAAGCTAAAGGCAGTTTCAGATGCACTGGCTCAAGTGTTTTCTGAAAAGATGTTTCAAGACAATCTGAGACTGTCTGTATTTGTAATTACAGATACTGGAATCCTGGAAAGCCTTCAGTTTTAACAAATTATGAAAAGGGAGTTGTCTTCCTAATCTCAATATAGTGATTCTGCCTAAAATCTTCCTGTAGCAAATGATATGTCTTATCAGTGCACTGTGACATTACAGCCTGCACTTGGGAGCCAAACCTAAGCTCAGTATGGATTCCTCTTCATCTCTTCAGTTACTGTTAGTTACTTCTTTTTAAAAAATCCGAGACATTCTAATATTTTCTTTCAAAAAACAGTAAAACTGATTTCAGTTCTGTCTCTAGACTACAAAGGTAAACCTAACACAGCCAACATTCTTGTCTTGGGATGATCATGTTTGGGTACTTGAAGCCATTTCTGGTGGAAATGAACTCTGCTCATACATCTCAGTAGGGAAAAATAAATTAAGATGGAGGATGGAAGACTATAAGATAGATAATTAACACATAGTTAAAGCAAGATATCAGTTGCTAGCTGTGTGTTTTGATTACTTGAGATGGACCTCCAGAGGCCTAAAATGGAAAGGAATATACCTACTGCTGTAGTTGAAACCAGGTTAAATGGCAGAAGTCTTTGTAATAGAGGTGCATTCTTCAAATGCTCAAACTTTAGTGATTACTCAGTGCCAGTTTGCATGTGTTCGGTTGAACTATGGTTCTTTAGACTAGTCTTTCCCTCTTTTTTTTTTTTTTTCTTTAAACTTTTTTCTTTTCCTCCTGTATATGGTGCTGAGGTGGTGACTTCCTAGAGTCCCATCTAAGGTTTACAAAGCAAAGGAAGAGAGTTTCTTCCTCCCTGAAGACTGATGCACAAGGCATTACACTTCTGAAGAAGTCTAATGATAGTGTACCTTATGCTGGTTTAACTAGAATGACTGACTAATTTGAATGCTAAACTAATCAGGTAAGTCTTAAACTGCAAGAACCAAATACAGTGGTGAAAATGTAGCTCTGTTGCAGCTAAGTCATGCTGGCTGTGCACTTGTAGAAGATACAATCTTCATGTACAACCCACAGCAGTTTGGATATGGTTTGGATATATATGGAAAGCAATAGATATAGTTTTTTTTTCTTTAACTATTTTGACACAGATTTTAGATGACAAACTCTTTGCAGAGGAGAATCCTGATTCCTGAATTAGGTGAAAATGGCTGTCATTGCTTGCCTAACTGTAAGCAGATTGTCTGGATGGACTCGTTCACAAGAATGCAATACAAAGCACAGTTTTAAAACTGATACTAATCTTGAAGTCCATGCTGTCTGGACAGAACAAAAGCAGATCTAGTGGTAGAGCTGAAACTAACCATGCATCAGCTTAAAAAGTTATCTTCCATCCAAAGTGTTACTTTGGAGTCTGTAATCCAAGTGTAACAGGGGGCTGTATAACTGGCAAGTCTGGAGACAGTCTGGGCTTACATGTCAAACTGAAGTGCAGAGATGAACTGATGGACTCGAAATAGTAAGATGTAAAAGTGGATGTATCATCAGGCCTTTGTCACTTACTGGAACATACTCAGGAAAGTCAGCTGTGATAGATGACCAGGTGTGCTCATACTTCAGAAAAGAACCAGCCATTTGCTGTGTCAAGCCCCTGGTTTGTTTTTGCTCAGTGTTCTCATGAAGGCTGTCAGCCTTTTACAGGGGGCCCTGTTGAAAAGCTCTAAATTGTTCATAGAGGATTTGTGGGGAGTAGGTAGAATAGTCCAATTTTCTGATTTTTCTGAGACTGGGCAGTCTTGCTTCAGCACTGTGTGGTGGCAGGGTTGGAGGGTGTGTGTGTGCTTCTGTTATAAATAGCATGCAGCTCTTCTGACATCTCTTCAGAGCTGGATCTTGAACATGGATAGCAGTAGGGAGAACAATCTAAGCTGTGCTACAAGTATTTAGTGTGAGTACTGTCTGACTTCCCTGGTGGGACTCTTAGCTGAAACCAGTAGAATGGCTAGCTTTAAGCCAGACAAGTTTAAGGATAATTCTGAGCACAGCTTGCATCCCATCTGATGCATGGTTCCTGTTCACAAACACAATGTTTCAGTTCCTGTTAAGACTGGAATTTGATTGCTTTGTTTGTTTCCAAATAACAGAAGCAAGTTTTTGGTCTTTTGAATCTTGTGCTGTTTGCTTATTTCTGACAGCCTCTTCCTGAAAAATTTGTGGTGAAGGGTGTTGTTGATCGCTTTTCGGAAGAATTTGTGGAGACGAGGAGGAAAGCATTAGACAAATTCTTGAAGAGAATAACTGATCACCCAGTGCTGTCTTTTAACGAGCACTTCAATGTCTTTCTCACAGCTAAGGTAAGCCAGTAACTTTCAAATGCAGTTGTTGACTTTTGCAGTCCCCTCTGAAGTGAGGGTAAAAAGGCATTAACAAAACTACATGTGCAGATCAGAGCTTCCTCTTCCTCTAGAGGATTGTTGGGCACTCTGACTATGGTGTGTGACAGGCCCTGGTGTGTGACAACAGTACGGGTTCCCTGTGCTTGAAGGGAAGAGGAATCCTTTCTGCAGATTGATAAATTGAATTCTCCATACCTGCTTGTTTTATAGCATGTAATCCTATTATGCAGGAGAGAATAAAAATTCAGAAAACTGTAGACTTTAAAATCCTCTTTTGGGTAGGAGGGAAGGGGGAAAGGAAGAAAAGTCTCCCTTGCACAAAAGCTTGCGTATTTCTTGGCTTTATCTTGCGTGTTCTTTTTATACTGCTTGCACTTGATGCCCTCAAAACTAAGCATGGAGGCCTCATTCTTATTTGTTCTCAGCCAACAATTTCATGTTTGTCTTCTGCATGACTCATGCAGGAATAGTGCAATTTTCTTTGGCTTTCTTTAGAACTGCATTTCAAATAAGACTAGGAAGACTTGCAGCTATGCTTGGGTTTTACCAGATAGGTGAGAAGTGCTGTAAACGTATGCCTTTCCAAAGTCACGTTACTCTAGCTCACTTAAATGTGATGTTTGAGCTCACTTCAGGTTCATGCTTTGCTTGCTGTAAATAATCAATTTCTGGTGTTTTTATTTCACCTCCATGGTGAAATTAACCACTGAAACAAGCCAGAAATGCAGCATTTGTTTAGTATGTTAAATGTCATATAGCTCTCTTCCTCTTTTGATCTATCCAAGCATGATGCAGCTTTCTTAGCTGCTTTATTTGTCTTCTGCCATCCCTGTGAAATGAATGTCAAGAGCTTCATCCTCTGCTTTAGGAAGAGTTTGTCTTGAAATTAGAGCGCATCCTGGGAGGTGAGGGGAAAGGACACCTGTTCTGCTGACTGTCTCTGATGTTTGAACTTGGTCTACGGGAGCAGTGAGGTGTCAGTTCAGTGTGCTAGGACTTCTGAATTTAGTTACTACAGCAAGTTGTAAGATCACCTCCTGGTTGAAGAAGGCGACCAACATTTCTTCGTATTCCCTGTTTGGACCTGTAACGTACCAGAATGCTTGAAAGAGTGAGTGAATAATTTTGAGTTCAAGGACCTTTTCTGATGCCTGCTTGCAGCTCATGCTGAGGACATGGGGAAAGCAAAAATCAAATTGCATTTAAATGCAAACATAATTGAAAATTACAGTAGCTGATAAGGTGTCAGGTTTTCTTAATCAGACTTACATTTGACTTACGTTAAGTACTTGGAAGGAATACCATAGTACATGTTTTGAAGGTGGCTGTTGTTTATTTGTTTGTTGGGGTTTTTTTAAGAGCACTTAAGCTTTTAATCTCGTCTGTAATAATATATCTGAATTCTTGATTTCTACAGCCTACTTGGTTTGAGCACATCTCTTCCTCAGGTTCTATAGGATAACCAAAATAGCTCCTGAGCCTGTTTTGAGATGTTGAATACTGACCTCTGCTGGAAGAAGTAAAATGAAGCATTGTCAGCGTTTTGACTAACTAAAACAATTTTTTTTTTCTGGTGTACTGTTAAGGTGAAATCCTAAGAAAATTGTAGACAAGCAATCTTGTTAGCATAGATAATAAAGTTGGTTTATGCGAATGCATAAAGGAGTGTGAAGGAAATTTACACTTTCTGTGCAGCAACATGGATGCATCTGACCCAGCCTGAGCTACAGTCTGTCTTGCAGAGAAGCTTTGCTGGTCTCCTCATGCTGCATTTTTTCTGCATGCAGTCTTCACCTGCCTCCTGTTTTACCATAGAACTGGGGTGAGGAGGCTGCTTATCAAATAGGTGTGCAAGGTGTAGCTCTGTAGTAGGTCATTAGAGACAGCTGGTGCATCTGTTTTAATACTGGTATTGTAGCCATGACTTAGAAGTATGTGTAGATGAATGATGTGAACTGTTTTGGTGGAACCAGAGCTGTTGATAAGCCTGTTTCCCTGATGAGAGTACAGGAGAATGGGCAAGAATGGCCACATGCAAAGTTGGACTACGTATTTATTTCCAATGTACTTCATACTATTCTCCTGGATAATTTACCTGCATGGAGCCTTGAAGTTGTGCTCATCTGTGCAGAAAGCAAGCCTTTGTTCAAGGCTGCATGTCACATGCAATCTGTTGCTTTCACAAGATTTGATCTTGACAAGAAAGTATCCTTCACTGTATTAATATTTAAACATGAAAGACAGTGTTCCTAAACATGTTCTTTTTTGTTTTGATTTTTTGTATGTTTGTTTTAATTCCTAGGATCTTAATGCCTACAAAAAGCAAGGAATGGCTTTGCTGTCAAAGATGGGGGAGTCTGTCAAATACGTTACAGGAGGCTACAAGTTAAGAAGTCGGCCACTGGAGTTTGCAGCCATTGGGGATTATCTGGACACATTCTCTCTAAAGCTTGGTACCATTGATAGAATAGCACAACGGATCATCAAAGAACAGCTGGGTAAGGACACAAGGTGTTCCATCATAATAGTTCAGTCTGAATGCTCTGTGTCTTATTCTGGTTGATAGCATGATCATGACAATTTGTGTTGATGATTCTGGCCTGTAATAAGTCACACACAGGGCAAAGTCTAATGCCTGTTGCAGATTTTAAAAAGGCCCAAAACCTAACACAGTATCTGATATTAGCTCAATTCTCCAAATACTTTGTTAAAGTTGAACTTTTTATACCAACCTACTGTCTTACTGGAGTAATTTTTTAAAGACTTTTGGAAGGTAGAACCTGTAGATTACACCTGGAGGAGTACAAATTGAATTCCTAGATAAAGAAGTTTTACAAGTCTGACTTAGTAGAGTTAGGTTTTATATATGTTTAAAAAACTGACCTTGGCTACTGCACAGGTGCAAGAGTCTTTGTATTAGAAGTAGGAATGGTAAGTTAAGAAAGAGACAACTTGAACCTGTCACCTGTGCAGCCATAGAGCTCTATTAAGTCTGTTAAGAAGCTAATGCAACACAAGCCTTGATTCCCTGTGGGGATTAATGTTATTCAAAATTGGTGCATAATTTCACCTATTTTGTGTTTGCTCGTCTTTGTGCCTTGCTCTTACTCTGTTAATCTATTTTTTCATCTGCCTCTTGTAGAATATCTGGTGGAACTACGAGAATATGGACCTGTGTATTCAACATGGGGAGGGCTGGAGGTTGAGCTATCAGAGCCACTGGAAGGAGTGTCTGCCTGTATTGGGAATTGCTGCACAGCTCTTGAAGAACTCAGTGAGGACATGACAGAAGACTTCCTGCCTGTGCTTAGGGAATATATATTGTATGCTGAGTCCATGAAGGTAAAGAGAGCCCTGTGGCAGAAAGCATTGTCGTGTTTGCCTGGAATTAGTGAGCTCATTCTTTTTTAACAGTGAGAAATGGTGATCGTGGGAAAAGTGGGGAAGTAAATAACACATTAAGTAGGAGGATATTTTTATAGTCAAAGGAAAGCTAAGTATGTTTAACAGCAGCGTACTGCATGAGTAGCATTATCTGTCTGCTCTGCTCTTCACTCAAGCTAGGGTCAGTATTGTAGGGTGTACAAAACATGAGTTTTTGCAGAGTTGCCCCTTCATTGGTGAGGCAGGTGGTACTCTATAGGAGACATCCTGTGGCTGCCTAGAATCTTTCTTTGAATTGAAGCCAGTTGTGCTTCAGCTCTTCACTACAGGGTCACGGCATGGTCCAACAGGAATGATAGCATTAGCAGTTTCTGTCATTTGTATGTAGCAGAGTTGGGTGTCTTGTTTTAGAACCATGTCAAATGACAGACATTGCTTCCTCTGTCATCCCCATACCCTAGGCATGATATGTCTGTTAAGTTCTGCATACCAAGTAACTGCTTAAAGATGTTATTCTGTGACTCATAGTTTTTAAGATCTTGATGTTTTACTGCTTATGCAGACATAATAAAAGCTACTTTAATGTGGGTTTTATTCTCTTGAAGTTATGGAGCATTGGTAATCAATCATATCTAATGGGGAAAAGAATTACTGAGTTAACTTCTTTAAAAAATTATATCAAGGACTTCAGTTTGTCCATCAGAGCTTTTCACCACTTGCATGTGGCACAGTATGTGTGCCATATATACATATAGCAGTCCAGCTACAGGGTACTAACAGACGAGTTCCTTCTGAAGACTTTCCACTTGGAACAACTGTTACAAGGCTGTGATATGCACTCCTTTACAGATCTAGTGGCCCACTGTAAACTTACAGTCTGAACATGGTAGTCCTTCTCTATCTTAATCTCATCCTATGCTTTTCAAACTGAGAATTTAAACACTTTCTTGTAGGTGTCTTTTCCCAGCTTCAGGAGTTGTACATTTGTGTGGTTAAAGTATTCTTGCAGGTGGCTTTGCACTAATTCCCTGGGTATCTTCTTTGCTTTTGTCACCATGGATTTGACCCCAGCATAAATGAGGTGTATTTTCTTTATCGGTCTATTGCTTGAACACAGTGAGGTGTAGGAAGCCTTGTCTCGGGATGTTTGGACTGTAGGAGGTGGAGGCAGATGGAGTGTGCTTACAAATAAACAGAGTGTGAGGTTGGTGATTAAATACTTTAACTCAGAACATCTGGCTTTTGATGCTAAAAATGCCTACCAAAGATGACATCTGAAGGGGCAAGCTGAATTGTGAGAGGTGCTCTTCAAAAATACAGCAGGGGAAATTTTTTTAAGCTGAAAGCCAGGGTTTCTTCATCTGAAGAGGTCCTTTAGGCAGATAATCACCACTCACCACAGGCAGAGCCGCATTACAGACTTTGTATCTAGGCTTCCTTTTGGCCTTTTAGAACCCTTTTAGAATGGCACTGTCTCCAAGCCAACAGTTACTTTACTGTCTAAAGTACTTGTTCAGCTAAAGAAAACCTTGCCTTTTAGCTTGAACTTTTTAGACTGTTGACTTGACTTTCTAGTGCTCTAAAGAATTATGCTGTTTAGTGTCTGGCTTGGACATCTTATTAGCTTTACTCAGTCTAAAAATTTGGAAATCAAGAACAAAAACTATTGTTACCCAAGACAGACGGTTTGTATTTTCCTTCCCTCTCAGACAGCAAAAGTGAACTCTCAGGTTCTACGAAGTACATTCTTCTTCTGCTAGAAAACACCAGCCTGTTTCTGTTTCTGAAGTGAGCAGCTACTGAACTGCCCTTGCAGAATCCATAACGCTAAGTAAGTAATAAGGTTAGTTAGGAGTGTACCCTTGGAGTGCAGGAGACTTTCTGTTGAAGGGGTTGTCCTCTTCACTCACAGTGCATTCCTCTTCATCAGCTGCTGTGAGGACTACTTGTGAGATGAAAGTCTGTTTTGTTCTTTCAGAACACATATTTTGTGCAGGGTACTTGATGGAAGGTAACTCTTCAGGTACTAGGAGTTCAGTGCAACCTTGATTAGCTTTCTTTGTTGCACACTGTACCCCCGGTGTTGGTATGGGAACGTGATCTATAGAGCAGCCTATAGCTGAATGTCCCTTGAGTAAGAGTTGCCAGATTATTGTCACTATTCAGAGATGAAGTGGCCTTGATGTCTTCAGCAGCACTGTTGTACCTAAGGGGAAGAGCCTGAGGGAGCTGCACATATGGAGTCAAAGCCCAGTAGTTCTGTTTGAATTTTGAATATTTTATTGAATAGAATATCAGCTGTTTTGAGGGAAGCCCAGCCTCTGGATTTATTTGAAAGATTTGCAGAACAGGGCAGAGGCTGGTGTCGTGGCCTTGAGTTAAAATGTACACTGGAAGTGTCTAGAAGAGACCCTTTCCAAATTACTTTCCAAATTGCCTTGCTCAGCACTGCTTATGCCACAACTGTGTTCCTGCTGTTTTTGTCCCTGCTGCACACAAAAAGATGTGGATAAGCTGAAGAGGGTCTGGAAGAGGACCATAAAGATGGTCTAGGGACTGAGAAGCCTGCTGTATGAGGAAAGGCTGAGAGAGCTAGGTGTGTTCAACCTTGAGGAAGAAGGCTTAGAGAAAATCTTATCACCATCTACCAGTATTTAGGGATTGAGTACAAATATGATTAAAGCTCCCTTTTCACAAGGAGACCCATGGAAAAACAGGGACAATCAGTGCAAATTACTCATGGGGACATTTTCATTGAACACTAGGAGAATTTTCACAATGAGAACAATCATCCTTTGGAATAATGTCTCCACGGAAGTGGTGGATTCCCCAGCAGTGGACACATTTAAGATGCAGCTGGACAGGGTGCTGATTCATCTTGTCTAGACTGTGCTTTTGCCATGAAGGGTAGGATGAGATAATCCTTGAGGTCTCTTCCGGCCTGGTATTCTATGGTTTCTATTACATAGCAAGGTGATGTCTCAGTTCCTGGTGCAGTGAGGCCCTTGTCTGTACACTGGTGTTGCCCTGGGAGGCATGTGCAGAGGACAAAATCTGCTGTACATGATTCAGTGCAGATATTAGGATGTTATATGACTTGTGTTTGCTCAACATTGCTATAAAGGTTTGTCCTGTGGTGTGATCCCCTGGGGTATTCTTGGGCATTACTTTTAACGTATGTTTAAAGCAAGCACCACGCTACGAGGTAACTATGTCTTTAAAGGCATGAAGTAGCTAGAGATCCTTTTGTGATGTTTAGTCACAGTAGGAAGCTATGTGGTGTGAAAACAGGATTGAAATTGAAATTTGAGGTAGGAGGCTGATTGCAAGCTCCTGAAGCTCTGTGTGTGAAGCACCATACCAAGGTGGAACGTTTCAACTAAATACGAAATGGTGAAGGACCTCCTGAAACTAGGGTAAATCTTTCATGCTCAGACACCACTGGTTTACTTCTGGCCTGAAATAACTGAAGTGCGTTGGTTGAGGTTTTTCAGTTTTGAGTTTGGTTTCTTCCAGCTTTTTTTTTTTAAAAAAACTTTTTTTCTCTCTGAGTGAGGCCTTAACTAGCATTGCATGATCTTTGGTAATTTTGAGGATACTTGATGCAGAGCTTTCCATAATTGCTGCTAAAGCATCAAGGCATTGATCTAGAACAGAGGAGATTGCTTGGAGGTGCCAGAGGAAAATATGGGACAAGTGAAAGGGACGGCAATATTTTTTTCATTACCTACAGGTCAGCCATTACTGGATACTTAAAACTGTATTCACAAGCTCATTGTTAGTGGTCCCCAGTAGGTGGACTTGAGCGCTTAAGGGGAATTAAGACACCTGTTCTTTGAATCCAATTTGCCAATAACTGTTAATCCTTGGCTACTCCTGGTATAGATTCAGCGCTAACTCCAGGCTTCTAAAGGCAAAATGCAATTGCTGGAGGCAGTTATTTTTCACAGAAGAAATTTCAGTTGATTCAGGTTCAAGAGGCAATACAAAGTAGAAATATCTATTAAATCTCTCAGACTTTTGTTGCATTGGTAACTGTCCTAGGTTGAGAAGGAAGTGAGGTTTTTTGGGAGGTTGTGGTCAAACCAGTCAGTGCTTGGATTTGAATATTGGCACCTGGTTTGGCCACTGAAG
>VYZP01071124.1:55195-110559 GCA_013400635.1 Hypocryptadius cinnamomeus
TGGCAACATTCTTGCAAAGAATGTGAGCAGTGATTGATTTTGTGCAAATTCTCTGTTCTCCTGTAACAGCCCACCAGGTACTGGTCTGATTTGGAATTTATTCCTTCATAAACACCAACTGAACATGCAGCCACTCTTCTCAGCCTGGCGGGTTTATGGAACTCTCAAGATGAGTTATTACAGCACTGTGGTAGCTGTCAGGCTAATGAGATGGTGCTCTTTGCATGAAAAAGTAAAATATAAGACATTTTAAGGATTTTTTCTTTTTGGATCAGCCTTCATTGACAACTCTGTGGTACTAAACAAACTATGTTTATTGTTTTAAGATCAGTTTGTCAATATGCACTTTTTGGTGTAAATAAGAACTCTGGTTTAAGTTACTGTTAGGTTCAGAATCACAGACTCCTCTTGTTCAGGGGAAGTACTTAAGGGGATCCTCTTGAAGCAATCTAGAATAAGCACTTGCATACTATCCAACAGTCTGTCCTTCAGGGTTACAGTCTTCCCCATTTTCCACAAAGAAAGATCAACATGTTTTTTGAATTAGTTCAAAAAGAATGTGGAATAAATGGAATTTTGTAGTTGACTCTACAACATCACTGGGACTCAAGAAAAATATATTTTGAACTAGTGTTTTGTCAGTCTTCCCACCACCTTATTAAAATAAACAGCACAACATGAGTAGAAAGAATGGTGATTTTTTTCCTACAGGTGGTTTCATCCGATGCCTTACAACACTAAGGGACTCCTCCTGCTTTGCTTTATGTCAAACTGAAGTAGGTGTTGCTTCTGGGGAGTTCAGCAATTAACATCACAGCTGTTCAAGAGAAGCATAATGGACAGTGGAGAGTACCAAGTGAAGTTCAAATCAGCATGTAACTGTTGAGGCTGGAGCTGCTGAAGATCATGCTGTCTTACGTGGTCTGGACCAAAACCTCTTAAGCTCCTACAAGGGAAGTAAAACTTGACTTTGAAAGGAGAAGTCCTCTGCAAGAATTGCTGCAGTGTAATAAGGGTGTGCATAGGTGGGTCTCAGTTCCTACAGACTGTGGAGTGGTCTGTTCTTATGAAGAGCTGTTGTAAATCACAAGGTGACTGAGGGAGAGGCTGTGGGTGAGGTGTAGGGAGGATCCTGACTGTGATGTTTGGGACAACCATGCCAGTCAGGAAAACTACAAAAGTTGCAGGAAATTCCTGTAAGGTGTGCAGAGTGACACTTGTATCACATGACTGCTGTTAGAAGGAGGTTGAGTCCTGAACTGACAGTGAAACTCTTAACATGTTATCCTGTAGTCCTTATAGAATGAAAGTCTTTACTTTGGATGGTCCACACTTCCCTGAGAGAAACAGAAGGTGTTGGTAAAGGGGAGCATGAATAGTGCAGGAGCTTCATCTTTGAGTAACTTGTTGAGTGTTAAGTCACTGAAGATGACTCTCTGCACGTGCATCAAAATGACACCTGAAGTAGTTGGTGCCCTTTTTATGAGCCTGTTTAAAATGTGGTTCTTTCAGCAGTCCTTAAATCAGCCCAGTTTTCCTCATAATCCGTAGCCAGGGCAAGGCCCTTTCAGTGGATGCATAATTCACTGCTGCCCAGTTACTTCTGTATAGTTTCTGTGGTGTTTGTTTCTCCTCTTAAGTGGCACCAGCACAATAAAGCAGACACTGAGCTCTTGTTTCTGTGCTCAGTAATGAACCATGCGTTGTTCATGTATACCTTTATCAGTATCTAAATCTTGCAATAAACATAGATGTTAAAACATCATGGCTTTTTCAGGTATACATTGAAAAATGAAAAGGTAATATGTGTAGCCCTAAAGACACAGTTTTGGTGTGAGTTACATTAAAGAACAAAGTATGATTCTTCACAAAATCTACTTGTATTTTTGCTGCACTAAAACTTGTGCTGAGGATAAAGTAGTGTAATAACTGATAGAAACAAAGCAGGAGTGGCAGATACAGTTCTGTGGGGGCACTGTGCTGTAGCCTTGTAGCAGTGGCTCTGCACAGCCTGTTCATGACACATGTTTCTTCAAGTGTCAGTCCTGCAGATGCAAGGGTACAAAAGAATTCTTTCCCAGATAGCAGGAACTGTTCATTATTTTAACAGGAGCCATGCTTTTGTTAAAACTTGCACAATTTAACTGGATATCATTACGATTATTTTTGCAGACTGTTGAAAATCCTTGTTCTGGTTACCACTGGACAAAATTGTATAGACTAAATTAGCTCATTAGATGTTCTGTCATCTTAAATTCTGAAGGTAGAACATTCTTTCCTTGGGTATATTAACTTTTACTACAACAACACATAGGGAAAAGCAGGACTTTTTAAAGACAGGCAAGTTGCTACTTCTTGTTGGATTTTTTTTTTTCCTCTTGTGAAGTAAAACGGGATCACAGGAATAAAGTTTCCTTCTGGCAGATTGAATGTGGCATTTAAAACTTTTTGGGAGTGCTGTTGAGCCAACTTACAAACTAAAATGGCAGTGCTTATTTCTCTGCTTAGCACTTGAAAGTCTTGCTGAAGTATCTGACTTGTAGAAGTACTTAGTAATGAACTGGACAAGTTTTAAGGTTTCATGCCTAAAACAGTAAATTTTCAGAAAATAATGACCTTTCCAAAGAGATATAAGTAGATCACCCTTACATAAATGGCATGCTAAGACAATGTAGAACTGGACAAGTTTTAAGGTTTCATGCCTAAAACAGTAAATTTTTAGAAAATAATGACCTTTCCAAAGAGGTATAAGTAGATCACCCTTACATAAATGGCATGCTGAGACAAGGTTAGTCACTGTCCTAGACTGCTTTGAAGGTCTTGGTATTCTATGCTTTGAAGCTAAACCATTTCCTTAGCCCTGGTGCTGGGATATGTATCCATACCTTCAGATCAAGCTGCAGCGTTGTGGCCAGTGCAACATTCCCACTGCACAAGGAGACAGGTTGCTGAGGGCCAGTCTTACAGTAAGAGCCAAAGGGCTTTTGTCTACAGTACACAAAAATAAAGAAGCACCGTCCTTGTTCTCGCTTTTCTGTGCCTGTATCCCTCTGTCCCTCCCTAAGGCCTGGAGAGTTGTGCCATGCAGGTGAAGGCAAGCTGGCTGTGAGCTTCACACACTGTGTTGAAGGTGTCAGTGATGGGGACCAAACTTTGCTGGTTCCTTGTTCAGACTCTTCTGTTTTCACTCTATAAACCCACTCACCAGAACTAGAGTCACTGTTCATACCATTAAAATACAAAATGAAAGCTGTGAAAATAACTTGTCTCTGTGTGAATTAGCTAGTAAACAATGTAAAAATGGGAAGGAGGCTTTTGTTTCCTGTACTTGGTCAAATCTGGCAACTATGCTCTTGTTCAGACTCGCAGGCTAGGAAATGTCTTGCCTTCTAGTGTTGGCATGTTTCTATACCCTTTCATATATCTCTAAATATACTCTGTGCATTGTTTACTATGGAGCTAGTATTGATGGAGAAAAATGCTTTGAGGTAAAACTGTTTGTAATTCTCTATTACTGTGTACATTTTTTTAAATGGACCATTTGTTTACCTCAATTAATTTAATGGAATGGACCAATAAACGTATTAAAAGATAACTCCTTTACTTAGAATAAAGTTTCACTTTTTTGCTGTCTTCACTGGTGAAATTATGCATGTGCTTATTTTGCTAAGCAGCTCACTATCTTACTGCAGAAATACCCTTCCCCTAAAATCTTCTTCCACAGTTGCTCTAAATAGAAATCATCTGACTTGTTGTTGCATTACTTCTGGTACTGAAAGTGAAGGAGCTGAGGAAAGATTGGAGGAGGGGGAGATGGATGGGAGTGACAAGGTGATGGCAACTTCCTCAGAGGAAGGGATTGTGTAATGATGAACCAACTTCTGCTTGCTATACCCCTGGCTCGAACTGAAGCTGCCTGATTTGCCTCCAGATTATTTCAGTTATTTAAGGACTTTTAACTTCCCTTTACTTAGTCCAGGACCTTGAGATCCGCTTAATACCTTCTTAGTTCAATTAGCATGTAAGCAGACACATCCTTGTGAGGCATGCCACACTTTTGACTCAGGTTTGGATTTATGTGACATCATCTCATGCTAGTTGCTGTATTGTGTGAGGTTCCTTTCCAACCCAGATAAAAGCTGAGGTAACACGGTGACTATTACATGGTGTCAAAGTCCCTACACCTCCATAAGTCCTGTAGGAGCTGTGTGCTGCACTTACCCGTTCTTAACCTGTGACAAGAGTAGCACATCGTGGTGGTGTGAGCTGAAACACAGCATTAGGTCTTAGTCCTCCCGTGAGCTCTGTTGAAGCACTGTCCAGGGACAGTGTGACATTCTCCCAGAAATCAAGGACATGAACATCTGTTCAGGGGTGTTTTATTGTAGGGATTACTAAAATTCTGTTAATCTTACATATTGTTATGCTGTTATTTCTCTATGTAATGATCTTGTACATTAATTGGTTGGGCTGATAAGATTTGCAGGAGGTGGAGAGCCGGTGTGTCCTGTTGATGGCCCTGTTCACGTGGCATGTGGCTTGCAGCCCTGTTTCATCAGCCAAAGTCACAGAACTGCCTTGAGATTTTTGAATGAACAAACAAGAAGAAGCTAATGGAAAACTGATCCTCTGCTTTCCGTTTTCACTCTGAATGATGTGTCTGGAAATGCCATTTTCATTTCTAGCCTGTATTCTTGTGCCTCCTTGGTATTGCTGACCAGGGTAACAAAGCATTCTGCTCTGAGGACTGCTGGTGTGCAATAGCTAATACACATACTCTGCAGGATGGAGTGCATGCTGCAGAAATAACAAGGCAAACATCTCTTCCTGGATGAGCTTAGTGGCTGAGAGGTTGTGGCATGCTGTGAAGTGGAAATATAAATGCTATGTATCCTGTTGTGTTGGTAGGGACTAATGATAACAACCAGAAGATGCTTCTGTTATTCAGTCAGAATCTCAAGGGAGCCAGTGGTTGACCGTTGTTTGATGGCCACGAAGCTATAAAGAACAATAAAAAATGCAGATTATAAGAATTTGCAAACTACCTTCTCAAACTGCAGTTTGCTCTTTCCACATTAATGTCTTAAACTTTGCCGGGGTATCTGGAGCTGCCTGCGTGCTAATGGCATTCCTCTCAGTGGTCTGCCAGCCTCTCTTGTGTGCTTTCAATGACATTGGCACCATCTGTCATCCTTCACTCCAATAACCCGTGTCTGTACTGATAATGGTACTTCTGTTTGGAACCTGTACTAAAAACCATTTGAGTAGCTAGCAGTGACCCCTGTTAGAGAGAGGGTTGCATATAAGACACAAGTCTTTCATGTCTGGAAGATCTGAGGAGGAAGGCAGAGGAAAGAGGAATGATGAGTAGGAAGTAGCCTTCCCCACACTAGTAGTTCTGAAGACACTGATTGTCAAATGCACTCACAAGCCCAGAGAGCCTTTGGTGTTCTGGATAAAACAGGTGGTGGTGGAGGAGCTTTCCTTACAGGCTCTGCTTCCTGTCTAGGTGGTACAGCTGAAGTTAGTGCTTTTAGACTTGTACTACTGTATTTTGTTTAAAGTGCAGCAGAGCTAGGCAAGAATTTTGCCTGGAATCAGGCATTAGCCTATCCACTATGTGCCTTACATGTGAATGAAGATATTGTTGTTACGTGGATTAAATACTGACATTATCACAGTTCACTTCATACAGAAAGAATCTTGCAACAGGCTGGAGAGTCTTGGGCAGGCTCTAATGGACAAAGTAAGATTTGGAGGGAGATCCTTCAAAAATTCTGTAAAAGTACATGGAGGGTTTGTTTCAGCTTTCTCTCTTCAAATTAAGCTGGTTTTGTGCTTAAAAGTTGTTCCTGAAATTGTACCTCTCAGTCACTCCATGGTGGTACAGTTGGGCAAATTCAATGGACCAGAAAAGTAACCTTTTCCTTCACTGTGGTAATGGTTTCTCTTTGAAACATTTGAGGGAAACTCAGATTATTCTTTTCTGTCTCAATGGGTAAGTAACATATAATGGAATTTTTAAAAAACATTTTACTTTGTGTAGGGTTATTCCTTCATTCTACTTACTACTATTTTCACAGTACCAAACACATTTGTGTGAATGCTTTGTCTCCTGAGATTATTAACTGTTAAACTGCCAAATACTCTTCCTACCGCAATTCATGTTACATTAAACAAAAATAAGATTTTAAATAGCACTGGCTAAACATTGCAACTTTCATTCTTTAAATCTCCTTGATATTTGTCAAGTCATTTCTGCAAGTTTGGTTTTTTCCCTTTTTTTTTTTAAATTCAGTTGGTGGTGGGGTGGGGGGAGGGGTGTTGTTTTCTTTTTAAAATTCTTTCCTATCTGTATTATAAACTTTAGACCTAGAATCAGGAAGTACAGAGAAAATACAACATGTCTTTTTGAAGAAAATCTTTCCCATTTCTTACCTTAAAGGGAGGAGACTCAGGCAGCCAACTAGAAAAGACAGAATGAAGCAGAAGCCGCTGTACCAGTCCAGTGTGTTTTGATAGATCTTGTTGTAGACTGTAGATGTCACTACTCCTGTGGTGACTAAAGACAGCTGCAGCAGGACAAACACCTTACCTGTAAGACAAGAACATAGTTTGTTGCTGGATATTAACAAACCAGTGGTGGTATCTCCCTTACAAATCCAGGATCACAATTGTGTAGTCATTGCTCCACTAACACCAGATGGCATGAGCTTGTATCTGCTTCTGTTCTAGACAAAAATTAAATAATTTTTCTTTTTTTAGGTGTCGAACAAAAGATTCAACTGCAAAACCATCTGCCTAAACAGTCTACATCTAGGAAAAGGAGCACTTATTGACCAGTTTATTGCTTGTAAGAGCAGCAATAAACTGGTCAATAAGTGCTCCTTTTCCTAGAGGTAGAAAAATAGTCTAGAGCTGATGTCTTCAGGACAGGAGACATTTTACTTAGGGTCTGCTTCTGGCCTAGGCCAGAAAAGTGGTTCACAGGGTTGAAATTACAATAATGCCTGAAATGGGGATGTGTGTGTGATTTGTATGATATTTCATGTGGAAGAGAGGCAGAAATTGAATTCTAGTTGAGACCACTCTTTACTGAAGGGTTTCTGTCATGGTAAATGGGTGAAAGGGAAATGACCCAGCCCGGCTGGGACTTGCAGACTGGGGGCAAGGTCAGGGCTGTGTGCTGAGCTTGCTGCCCTGGTAGCCTTCTGCAGCCACTCAGCACCAGGAGATGAAACTGCAACCAGAAGGCAAGTGCTGCTCTGCTGCAGGATCCTGCTCGAGGTCTGGGCTGACGCTGTCGTCATGTGCAGCCTGGATGGCTCAAGGTGGAGGTTAAAAGCGTTTGATTTATAATGATTCATTTGGGATGTGAGCTGTGCTGTTTGTGGCAGGTAGATGATTTTGCTACGGTGGATGTTGAGGGAGCACAAGCAGTAGGAATGAACTGGTGACAGAGCAGTGTCGTGTTCATATGGCAGAAAGGAAAAGGATGTGAAGGATGCAGAGGAAACATGTTTGAGGAGGTATGAGCAATTGTGGGCCTGTGGTGCTGCTTGAATGAATGTCCAGTCCTGTATCTTGTGTCTAAATCTAGCTCATTGGGGTAAAAATGGTACACCTCAATATGCTACTGTAAAATACATTTTACTAATTTTTAATATGTATTTTAATGGAAAAGAATTCCAGCCACTGTTCCAAGAAAGGTCAATTTTTATGCAAAAGTTATTCTTTGTAGTTAAATCAGGTGCAACAGGAACAAACTGCCAAACACTTGAAGAAATGTTTAGAGGTCATAACTGAAAAAAAGATGAAAATAATCCATCCTTCCCAAAACTGGAAGTAAAAGAAGCCAGATATAAATGGTGTGAATATAACAGTGCTTCAGCTCAATGTCCTACTTTTCTTGGTTCTCCCTGCAATACTATGTTTTTGAGCAGCACCTCAGCTATTTTCCCCGCCTTTGAACTATGCACTGATTGTAATCTTTTAAAGTATGTGCTGAAAATTGTGTCGATAAATGATGATGCAACCAAAGACAAGAAGATTGGATGTGAGAATCTTGTCCAGCAAGTTTCTCTGCTTCTCTCTTCCTGTTTGTGGTATCATTTGTTCTGCTATTATTACACAAAGCACAGATTGCAGCAATAACTTACCTCTCTCCTAGTACTCTAGGCTGAATAAAGGGATTTCAGGGGGTTTTGGTTGGTAAGGTAACCAAAATACTCACCATAGGATGATCCTTCAACATGCTTGGACAACATGGACCTGATGGTTGGTAAGGGGATGAGGGCAAAGAGCATCACTGCCCGTGCTGTAATGCAATGAATTTTGAGTTATCACCAGTACCTGCTCTTTGTGACCCAGCACAACCACTGCTTTTGAAGATTACATGCCTCTGGCTTGGACAGGCACCTTGCTTCACCTTTTCTCTGCTAAAAAGAGCCACTTACTGCTCCCATTATCAGAGGTCCTTTGCCCAAACTAGACACGGTCACTTGTTCTCAGCCAGACATCCCAGTGTAGATGGGATCCTCCCTCTCCTTTGAGATTGTGAGGATGATGATTAAGTTTTAACATGCAGAGAGCCCTCTGTGCTACACAGCCTTGACAGGAACAGTACTTTTATAACACTACATCTGTCTTGTATCTCGGTGCTTCTGGCTTGCACTATTCTAGCCTGTCTCTACAGTGGAAATTTATAGGGAGCTGGAATTACCTTCCCGTCAGCAGAACCAGCCTCAGTGAAGACTTGGTCCATGTCTAGTGTACCAAGGTGTTTCTGCAATGCAGGGAATAAGCATCCAACACACTGCATAGCAGCATGTCTTCAGGATGAAAATGAGCTGAATTATTAAGCAAGCTTTTTTTTTACTTAATTTTTTTATCTTTTTTCCCCAGCTTGATTGGCTAAACAAACATAATCTCTTAAAAATGTCACTCAGCATTTGGCTTAGTACACGAATACAATATCCTATCATCTTTCCCTTTAGAACAACTTTGTTTAATTTTCAATTCCCCATTTCCTGTAGAGACAGACAGAAAAATCACTTCAGGACATTTATCTCCAGTGCCTTTCTCACTCTGAGAAACAAAACCTTAAAGCCATATAGATGATACTCTGTGAGATAGGTCTGGCACAATGAATGCAGTTCTTGGATTTTGTTTTTCATCAAAGGTTAGCTCCCAGAAGTAAACTTGCCTTTCCTTTTTCATGGGATGCTGTCCCATCTATTGTTACCTGTCCCTTACTAATTTATGCAAAAGTATGAGATTTGTAAACTACATTATTGTGATACTTTACAGCACCAATGTTTCTTTGAGTTTCCCATCAGCTGTAAGTGCCTTCATATGACAAAAATAAATCACATCTTAAGATGTTCACATAATAGGACGCCTTTGCCATTTTGTTTCTGTTGTAGCCTTAAGCCTTGCCTCAGAGGAAGCAAAGTGCTTCCTATTGCTGCAGTGATGCAGTCCCACTAGTACAGGGAGTCAGCAACAATTCCCAGTCACCCAGAGTGTGAACTCTGTTCTGCTCAGATCTGGTCTGTGACCAACTGATGAATTACAAGCAATGAGCCTTAAACTAATCCTTGGCAGAGGTGTCTGCCTCCTCAGGATATTGTAGAGTGCTGAGTCTTAAGAGTACTAAGGGAGATGTGGCAAAAGAGTAATAAAAAGTATGCTTTCTTGCAAATTGCTCCTGTGATGATCTGCCTAACTCCCTGCTTGCAAACTGGTCACGAAGCAAAGCAAAAAGCCCTTCCAGTGATGTTGGAACACCCGTTTCTCAGTGTGTATTTGCTCATGTGAGTGGCTGGTCAACTCACCAATGTAGAACAGGAACGTCCACTGCACAAAGGCCATGATGAGGATGCCAATGCTGAACGATGCTACTCCAATCATGATCATGGTAATATCCCTCAGGTACCTGGAGAACACAAGTACCCCTAGGAAGCTGGTAATGAAAATCACATACCCAGCAGCATTGCCGTGGCCAATCTCCACAGCATTCCAACTCAGAGGTTCCCTGAGCAAGAACAGTGGGAGTACATTCATTGCACCAACCACAGCCAGATCATAGAGGATTGCTGCCACAAACAGCAGGATGATGGTGAGCTTTGAGGGTGACACTGGAGAGAAGATGCTGCTCTCTGAAGGCTGGGAGCTCCCTGCTACCACTGCCTCTGGTAGCTGACCACCCACTTCCTCTGCACTCTTGGCTTTGGCTGGGCAGGAAGCCGCTGGCTTGGGGACTGTGAGGACAAAAATGCTGTAGAGGAGACAAAAGGCATAGCAAGCAATGCTGCAGCACACCAGCACGGTGCCTTCTCGATAGCGGTCAGTGAAGCCAACGAAGAGGTAGCCAGATGCCATGCTTCCCAGAAAGCCAGCGAGGCCATACACCAGTTCAATAATGATGAGCCGCAGAGACCTCTTGCTTTCAGAGGACCCCAGAGATCCCAGAGCCATGATACCTGCCCAAAGTGTGGTGAAGCCTCCTGTCAGCCCATTGAAGGCAGCAGCCCCATACATCACCTCCACTGGCCAGCCCAGCAGAATCAGCAGAAGCAGGAGAGTTTTGGAGCCCAAATAACCAAGAAGAGGGAAGCAGATGGGGATCTTGCGATGTATCCTGTCCCCCAGCTTGGACAAGCCATAGGCCGACACCAGCGGGCTCAGGCCCAGAACTAGGTTGTAGATGATATAAAAATTAGATACAGCCTTCTGCTGGGCATCTTCCAGGACGTGGGAGGGAGCAGTGCTGTTGGTCTGGTTGTAGTAGTTCTTCACTACCAGCAGCAGTGCTGTGTCGTAGAAGGCACTGGCCACTTGGGAACCCGCGACCACTGGCTCAATCCATGTCCTCATTGCCATTATTATTCCCACCATGCTGCTAGCCGCCACCTCTTGGAGAGAGCTGCTTTCAGCAGCATTTGAGGAAACAGCACGTGAGGAAACAGCTCCTCAGAAGCTCTGCTCTGGAGGCATGTTTGGAAACAAGCAGCGAAAGGTCCACCGGGCTGCGCAGGACCGGAGAGTTGTGCAAGAGATGATCTGGCTGCCAGGATATTCGCAGCTCACCTTGCTATGTGTACTCACAGCTGCACATCCCTGCGCTGCTCTGAGCTCTGGCTTACACATGGGAGGCTTTTGTACAGCCAGAGAACGCCCTGCACTTGTCAACTGCTGCTGCTCCTCTTCCTGGTGTAGTTTCAACAGAGGTCAGATGACCTGGGGAATTTCTCTCTCACAGAGTAGGAAGTGAAAATGCTCTGATCAAGTAATTGCTGTAATTTGGGGTGGTGGTTTGTTTTTTGTTTGTTGACTTTTTGGGTGTTTTTTTTTCTTCTTTTGGTATCTTTCATGTGTCAGAGAACTCTCAGAGTGGTTGTGGGGGTGGGGAATGGCTATGTGCCTTTTTATAAGGTAATTTGTGAATTCCCCTTTACTGCCAGCTCATTTTTCTTTTTTCTACACAAATAAGTCATTGCCTCTTTTGTTTTACTTGCTTCTGTCTTCCCTGTTGCTGCATCATGCCCCTTATGTCACTGTTGTTTTAATAATGCAGTCAGCAAGTTACACCAAAAAGAAATTAAAAGACAAAAGGTCTGTTTCTGGTAACCTGTCTCCTGTGGCTGCCACTCTGCTTGCTGCATCCTTTGGCTTTACAGTGTGGGAATTTGCAAGAGGAGGAAATTTATCCAGAGGCATCAATGACCACTGTGTCCCAGTAATCAGCCAGCTCACCTGCAGGCTGAGGTGGGTCAGAGTCCACCTCTGGAGAAGTGTTTTGCAGCCCTGGCTCCTCAGGGAAATGTCTGTGCATCTCTGCAGGTGCTTATTTCCACAGACTCTCAAGCCTTGCAGCTTGAAATCAGTTTCCAATGTTGCTGCTGCCCGAGGGGCAGGTAAAGCGACCCACTCAAGCAGGGCCCTGTGGACACAGCAGTGCTGCTAGCCACAGGCACAAGAAACTCTTGGACCAGGATATGGTGCAAGCAGGCTGCCAGCTCAAAGGACAATTCTTGCAATCCCAGCTGCAGGAAGTATTTGAAGGATATTTGGCAGTCTCAAAAATGCTAACTTAAATGATAATGATCTCATTCTGTACTGGTTTAATGAATCATAACAGGCAGAATAACAATCTGTTCTAGGAAGAGTTACGGTCATTACTTTAAAAATAAATTACTGATGAATTTGGAAAAACAATATTAAAGCCTCCATCTGTTAGACTCTTTGTTGACTCAGGTGACATTTACTCAATGCCACGGCTCAAGAGTTTCTTTTTTTCACTCTGTTTGTTTATGCAATAATTTTGGCTTATATTTCGAATACAGAAAGAAAGATACATGATCTAACAGGGGAAGGAGTGGGGAACTGTCCGCCAGAATGATTTGCTCTAGAAAATTCCACCTTCATCACAGAATTTTTTGTTAGACCAAAAGACTCTTAGCCAGCTCTAAATTATGTGTGTTGTTCCAACAGTTGCCTTTTTTTCTTTTACCCAGATTAGCTGCAAAAAGTGTCTAGTTTCTTCAGCTTTTATTGAGAAGTGGGACAGGTTTTCTTCAGCAAACCCTGAAATATTTCCAGAGGATGGAAATTCCAGACAGCCTTAGTGAAAACCCCAAAGCATCAGCCTGTGACCAGTTCAAGAAACAAATGCAACCAAAGGAACTGCCACATTTTACTTCACCCAGGGAGCCTTGTGTCTCCCACCAGAATTACAGAGAGAGATAAATTATTTGTCCTGTTCTAGCTTCAGTTTGGGACATGGGGTCTGGTGCAAAGGAATCAAATTGGAGTGCAGAGGTATGTGACAGTGACTGTGCTCAACACACTGCAGATCTCAACTCCTACGTGAAGGATATTTTTCCTCCACACTTTTTGCATACACAGACTGCTTGGCTTATTCAGCCAATTCTGTTTGGGCTCAGATACCTAATGAACTGTGCTAAGTGTAACTAGTAATCTCATGAATTACATCTATATCTCCAGGATATTCTGTGTGTTCACTCACATTAAATGTACTTTTTAGAACTAGTTCTCATGGAAGGATATATTTCCATGTCAGTAATTGCAAAACAGTAAGTGCTAAAGTAGGAGTTTAGCTCAGGCTTCAAAATATTTACTACTGCAAAACAATTTTCACAAATATAATATTCATTTGATGCCACAAAGTCTTCAAAATTATTATTATATAGTAATATTTCAGAACCCCCTGTTCTTATATTACTAATATTTATAGGGACATTTCCATTTGCTTTAAAATATGTTCATGCAGCATAAGTATGGTGGAGCCTTAAGAGAGTGGCCCTTGACATTTAAGAAACATGTATTCACAGAATTAGAGACTATCTTAACAACATAAATACAATGGTGTAGCCTGCTGGAGAAGGACCACACTGTTTTAGGGCATTTTTCTCCAGAGTGGTCTTGTCTGGAGGCCCACTAGAGGCAGTCAGCACATGTTTCACCAGCTCTTCAAAGTTTGTCAGTCTGGCCAAACCAGAGCTGTTTTATGTTTCTCTGATGTTTTACA
This sequence comes from Hypocryptadius cinnamomeus, assembly GCA_013400635.1. Taxonomy (NCBI): domain Eukaryota; kingdom Metazoa; phylum Chordata; class Aves; order Passeriformes; family Zosteropidae; genus Hypocryptadius; species Hypocryptadius cinnamomeus. The sequence continues at coordinate 68,748 of VYZP01071124.1, forward strand.
TTCCTCTGCTGTTTCTTTTTTCTTCGAACCATTTATGGCAATTCCATCACTTTTTCTTTCTGAACAGAGTTGTCACAGGAATTTCAGTATGCTGTGGGACCTGGGCTACTACACAAGTACCAGCATTCTGGAACTTGATCTTCAGCATTCCTTGTCTGAAGAGATCCTTTTGACATCCAGGACTGCAATCCAATGTGGGCAAGTAAGCCCTCTTCACCTCTCTCCCCTAAGCCTGCTAATGGGATCTGTGATTTACAATCCCTGCATGGCAAGGCATTTTGCCTCCAAGGTGGTAAATCAGATCTAACTCCTCCTCTTCCTACTTGGTATGTGCAGATCATCCTCTCCACTGTGGCTTTGTGGCAGTGGTAAAGTAGGGAAACATGACTAGGGATGTAAATTGCCTGGGTCTGACCCTGGACGGAGCTGCAGCCCCATTACAGCCCCAGAGGGAGGGAGAGCTGATTGGAAACACTGGGGAGAAGCAGCTGTTTTAGTGATGGCTGGTTTTCCATCGGAAAATACTTCATAAATGACCAAAGCATTCTGTGGTTTGGGAAACTGGCTTCCTTGGTGGCTGCCATCTAATGATATATAGTCCTTGTCCTCACAAGGTGTGTGGTTCTGCTCGCAGGGATGGGGGAGATGGAGGGAGAATGGGAGCTGCATGGAAGGCCAGGGGCACAGGAATGCGGCATGCTAGTCCAAGGCAGTTGTTTTGCTGGAATCCAGAGCCACTGATGGTGGAAGCTAACGCCTGGACTAAGTAAAAAAACATCTAGCAGCCTAGTTTTGTGGCACTGAGAAACAACACCAAGGCTGTTTGGACACTCAGGGGGCTGGTGTCAGTGTCTGTGGCACAACAGCTGGTAAGTGAACCATTACTGTAACAAAATACAGGACCATGCCCTTACAGGTGCACCTGGAGGTGCCTCAGACACTGAGACCTGTGGGTCAGCAGTCTGGCATTGGGGAGTTGCAGCACCATCAGACATGTTGGGATCATCTGTGGAGACATCTGCTCTCCTCTGCTTCCCCTGGGAGGAAAAGGAAGCACAGGCCACAGGCAGTGGGAGCACACAGGCACCTTTTCCCCCATGCCTTGAGGCTGCACCCTCTGCTCCACGTGAGCAAAGTCCAGCGTGGTGTGCAGGCTACAGAAACGCTGGAGGAGGGATTTGCTCCATGGAGAGACCTCATGGGGTACACTGACATGAAGCATGGAGGGGAGGGGTGACCCCCACAAAAGGGTAGGGAGGTCTGCCAGCCCTCCTTTGGAAAATGCTGGCACTGCTTCCCCACCACTTTAGGAACAACACAGGAGCGCAGCAAGGAGCGGCGAATGGCAGCGCTATCCAGTTTTCCCTCAGGACAGTCACTGGCTGACCAAGCAGCACCAGACACCTACGTTCCCTTGCTTTCACCACCAGTCATCATGGTTTTCTCTATTTTTCTCCATTTTTCTCCATTCAGAATTTTCTGCTTACCTTGTTGGAGTCTCCTGTGGGCCTATTCCCTGCTGAAAATAAAAACACATCATCCTTCGACAGATGCTTTTTGCTGAGTCGGCTTTTTTCCCTTTAACTTGGGAAATGTGGGCAATTTATAGCCCTGACAGCTAATTGTATGCCTCAACATTAATCCTCTCTATGGAAGCAGGTAAAAATGCTTCTTGCAGTACCTGGTGTCTGCCTGATCAGCTGGACCACAGAACAAATTCTGCTGTCACTCTTAGATAAGGCCCAGATAATCCTCACACTAAATGAATTTTTTTGTGTGTGTGTACATCCTCCTTTTCATTTATATTCATGCGTCTTTTTAAATTGTTGCCAAGGTATAAATGTGTTTGGAACAGAAGCACTGCAAATTTTAAGAGTGTGCAGGCAGCAATGGCCTTGAAAAATGGGAAGAAATAAACTGTCCTAGAACTACAGCTTAAGCAGTCCAATCTTGCTTATAGTGGATAGTCTGAAAAAATGAAATAGCTATAGCAAAACCATAATTATTTAAAAATTTCACTGCTGAATGAACTGCAGTCATTAATGTATAAAAACTTTGTTCAAACCCACTGACTTCTTTCCCCTTCCTAAGTGCTCTCCAAAACTATTTTGAAATAATTTTGCAGGTTTACTTCATATTTTGTTATCTGTTTAGGTCTGGAAAACTTTTTGGCAATAGCAAATCACCTGTCCTTAGAAGTGAGGGGAAGAAAGGCAAAGAGGAGAGCAAAGGAAAGAGGAGCACTGATTTTTCTGGTCTGATAGGACCTTTGCTAAACAACTCAGCCCTGGCCAGGTACAATTAGAGGGAATGTATATCTCTCCATAAGCCTGAGACTCTACAAGAAGGGTAGATGGCAGAGGACATCAGGACAGTGGAGAAAAAAAGGGATAAATCCACCCCATTTTCCTGGCTGAGAAGTGCAGACCATAAAAAACACCATAAATGCATAAAGATACAGGCTCTGCATTTCTGCTTTGTGCAAGGCATAGTGCTTTTTCTGGAGAAGAGGGAAGCTATATATTTCTTTAAATCTTCTGGAGACACCCTTGCCTGGTAATCCATTCATTTTCACCTGACAGGTCTCAAGCTAGCTCCTTGCCTGGCTAAATTTCTGTTTTTCAGGCAGGTAAAGTTAACACTGAAGCCATCGCTTGCAGTAAGCCCTCAGTGATACCCCAGACATTTAGAGGAGGCAGATGGTAACTCACTCCTCACAGCCTCTCTGTTTACTCTGCTGGGCTGGGTCCTCAGTACAGGAATTGGCTATGGTTTTAGTAATTTAGATTTTAATTTTTTTTGCACTGTTTTATGCAGAACATCCTGTCAAACACATTCAGTCATTTGTTAAAAAGAAAAAGCAAAAACCAAGAAATGGCATACACAACCCAAAAGCTGCAGATACTGTGGCACAGTCCAGTGACCTTTCTAAGCCTCAGCACCCTTTTTTCCATACAGCAGACAGCAGCTCTTCACGTTCTTCACGTGGGGTGTGTTTACTCAACCTCAGCAGCTCAAAAATGAAAAACACGGGAAACTCCATAACAAGCTCTCCTTGATTACAGAGCACCACCTGATCCTCTGTGGGCCACTCACACAGGCCCTTCAGCACAGGGGGTGGTGAATGTAGAGCCCACACACAGGTGGTTTTGGGCTACAAGGTTGCATGGCAGTGCCTATCACTGTCTTCACTGCAAACAGACTCCAATGCCAGCTGAAGATTTCTGGACAAGCTGTGCAACAAGGCACAGCAAATAATAGGGATAACCCTGTTTATAACATGTGCCATAGCCACACCTGGCTAATTATCCAGCTTGTTTTGAGCTGGCAGGGTGTAGAGGTCCCTGAGACAGAAGGGAAAGGCACCAGCATTCTCCATGAGGGAGGCTGTGGGGGAAATGTCCCTTCTCATTTTGCTTCAGGGCACCTGTGGAAAATGGCACCAGTGGTGTAATCTTCAGACAAGAGCAGAATTGTGCATGAGTGGGCAAACTGCAGTCCTGGTGCTGGAGATGCCTTACCTGGAAAACAGCAAGGGCTCTCTCTTGAGGCTCTGCGACCCATGCAGAGGTGTCACCTCCACTCGAAACACTGGTTCGATCTGTCTGGAGTTCCCCAGCCCCACAACTCTGCATCAAAGTGCTCCAGGAGATAGCCCCAGACTCTGGAGAAAGCTCATGTAGACAGTGCATACTATGGAGGATGTTAGCTAGCACCATCCCAGGCTGCTAATGAATGAACAGCCACAGTAGATTTTGTGTATTCTTAGGGCTCCAGTATAAAAATATATTGAAAAAGACATTTAAGGGACCTAAATACTGCACCTCTTCTCCTTTCTTTGCAAGATCCTGTTGTATCTGCAGGAAATTTTGGAGTTGAAGAGGGGTACTGGGCAAAGGGCACTAGGGAAGCAAGAAAGTCCAGGGAGCTTTCCAGCAATATTGCTGCTGCTAACTTTTTACACACTGCATTTTTTCAGTGTCTAACAAGCACAACTAAATATAAATATACATATATACATAAATGTAAATTTTAAAATGTGTGGCAAGACAGCAGCTGTTACTGGTGTTTGCTATTTTCTCAATGCTTCATTTGAGCACGGTGGAGTATTCAAGGCTTCCCTGAACTACAACTTTTCTTTTATGGCCATTGTGTAGATGCTGAAATGGCCATACTAGTCGAGAGCAGCACTGCTTTTTCCCACTACAACCTCTGCATTTCTGGGCAATGGTTTCAAAGCTCCTGCTTAACTGCATGTGGGCAATGGGGAGACATCTCCCAGCTACTTTACCCATTTCAGCATGGCTTTGCACCTTGGTCACCAGCCTCGAACCAGTGATGCTCTTGAAAGGAGGACTGCCAGCTATACTCACCTCCTGAAAGACTGCTAACACCAGTCATGGCAGGACCTGAGACACTCTTGTTTGCTGAAGAGCAACAGGACACAGCTGAGGGTTATGTCATGAGCCCTCCAGAGGACCGTGCTGCTCTTGCTCTGCTGTAATGAGGTTGCTTTGCTGCCGCAGGGCCAGGACCTTGTGTGGGGCATGTGGGATCACGCCTCTCACTGCCACATGTGGTGTACTTCCACACCATCACTTTCCAGGGGTAAATAGCTGTCACGTTCAGGGATTTTATATTGGACTTCACCTCCAAGGCGCCAGTGGGAACTATTAGCAGCTAGCAAGTCATGTCTGGCAATGAACTTTAAGGCACCCTCTGCAAGGACTCATAACCAAGGCAACCTAGGGCCTGGAGAATAAAATGAGCTCCTGACATTTTAAAACCACTCTGATTTAATATTTCTGTATAGGAAGGGAACAAGAGATAAAACAGGATTGGAAAAATAGCACCCACTGGGGTACTGAAATGCTGTTTTGATCCTTTAGTGCTTGAGCATCTTTATAATAAATTCCTCAGAAACACCCAGCAAAGCTTAGACTATATTGACATATCTTTTAATTTATAAACTCTGAGTCCTCATGTCAATAAATTATGAGGCTCATGAACAATGATATCATTCAGCTATTTCCTGATTCCCTTCTGCTGAAGACTGACCCAGCAAACAGTGGCTAAGAAGGACAGCTGAGCTGAATCTTGTCCACCACAATTCAGACCTGGCAGCAGGTGAAACTTATGCTGTAACTGACAAGAGGTTTTTTGTGGTTTTCAGAGAGCTTGGATAAATATGCTTTTTGCTGTATACTTTCCACCCCTGCTGAAACTTTGCCTGATCATGCCTTTCAGCTGGCTTCTGAAATGGCTTCCTTCATGAAAAATTCCCATCAGCAAGATTTTCCCCTATTTATCTTTCTGTTTTCCACTGTTTATACTACTCTGACCTGCATTACTAATCCTCACTTTCTTTATACAGCAAGTCCCACAACTTGAAATTACCTTTTTCTTTGAAAATTACCCTCTGCACCACATACAAGCTCACCCTCCCTTCTATTCAGCAGTTGTTTTCCTCAAACACAGCATTAAAGAAAAGCAGAAATCATGCCCTTTCGGCATGAGCAGTAAAACAAAGAGAAGTTTTGTTTCACGTGGCTCTCCCCCAACACCCTTTCCAGTCAGTCCTACTAACACATCCTCATCATTTTATGGTACACTGGGACAAGCTCAGTCCATGAGCTTCCAGCTGAGTTTAGTGCTGTGTGGCCCTCAAAGAGCAAGGCCCTTACAGGTATATAGCTACCTAAGTGCTTTGGTACATTTGGATTTAGTCCATTTAAGGTTTATCTCATGGTTCTCAGTTTATCAGTCTTCCATGGGATGGACAATGGGATGATTTGGCAAAGAAGTGTAAATCCAGTGAAATACCTGAGGAGAGGAAACCAGCCTGGGAGAGAGTCTGTCTGGAAGCTGATGGGGCCTCGCAGTGGTGGTCAGTCAGGAGGCTCCATGCAGGCAAGGTGAGATACATCTGTGCTCATGGAAACCACCTAGTCTTGGTGCCCAAAACCAGCCATATTTTGGGGGTCAACAGCATCATGTGGAAACCAGAAGGGAACAACAGAAGGCAAGGAGATGGCAGGGAGCAGGAAAGGGTAATACTGTGAAAGTCTGGGTCCACCTTGGGCTGGTGCTGTACCTGAAAACCATGGTCTTAGAAGCAAACAAGCCTTCTCAGAGAGTGAGCAAGTGCCCTACTTTAGCATCTTCCTTCTTTCACTCCAATTAAATAGGGCTGAATACTTTCTGCCACCTCCACACAATGTGGGGGTTACAAAGCTGTCCAGCAAGTCAACTCCCATTGCATATCTGGAAACTCCACCTTTCTCCATGGAGATAATGCTTCACAAAGACCTCTTTCCCCCGTTCTAACAACTGCAATCTTTTTGACCACTGCAACATTATTGCCAGCAACACTTTGGAAGCCTTATGTGAGTCCCGTGAAAAGCTGTTTCATCAAAGTCTTGTCATTATCCATGTGTTTTTGCTAACATTTTCCTGGTTTAGTGTGTTTCAGTTCCAGCTTGAGGACTTGATGCTCACTTTAATATAACAGAGTTCAGATTTCTCAGATACTACAAGAGGAAGAAGCACTTGTGGGGGTCATTTGTACATAAGCATCCTGGCTCACTCTGGGTCACAGTAACACCCCAGTGGAGATAGCATTGCCCTGCTGTGTCTGCTGCGGCTCCATATGAAATCCTCCCCATTTTGTGGACCAGTTTCCAGACTCCTGCTCCTTCCCCCTGCTCTGCATCCACCTTCTCAGCCAGTAACAGTCCCCACAACAAGAGTTCAGTGAAGTAAGGCCCCTTCTCAAGTGTTCTGTGTGTCCAGCCATGGTGCTGCACCAAGCTGCCTGCCAAGGCAACACAGAGCCTGCAGTTGTTCCCAGCAGTGGCTTCCTGGCAGGGTTGGTGTGCCCCAGGAGCTCCTGTAGGAAGGGGCATGACCAGGGCAATGGGTAGGCATGCTAAGCACAGCAGCTTTTTCTGGGAATCTCTCCCCATGAGAGGCTTGTGAGATGTGCCATGGCTCTCTCCCTGAGCCTCTGCTGGCTGCAGGAGGGCTTCCTGCATTAGTGGCAGGGGTGCTACAGAAGTGAGCTTGGCACTGGACGGGCCCTGCGGCTGGGGCATCACTCATCATGTCCCTCCCACTTACTGGCTGCCCCGGGATCTGTCTTCCAGGGCCCGTCCTTGGAAATGAAGCTCCCACCACGTTCAGTGCAATCCCCCCTGCAGATGTCACTGCTGCCGCAGAAATCCCCACCACGCAATGCTCCCCGTGCCGTTTGCAGTAACAGAGAATGGGACAAGGTAGCTTTGCACATTTTTGTTCCTTCATCAATTTTTCTTGCCACTGCTCCCACACTCTAGATTGGAACATGGCCTAAATAATTTCCAGCTCCTGGTGGCATACCGTTCTCAATTCACTGCAGAGCTGACACATGGAGCAGGAGTTCTCACGCTGCTTGCCATGCTTAGTGCCTACTGCAAAAGCTCTCTTCCTAAAGACCCCACTGATAAAGCATGTTACAATAATCGGTGTCAGCCAGAGCTCTCAGCAGATCATGAGATCTAGATGGCATTCTGGTTATTTTTCTGCTGCTGCTTGTTTGTTGTTTAGCATTTTGTTTGTTTGTTTTCCCCCTATGCTATTGCTGAAGTGACAGGATAGCCCTTGGATCTCAGTCTTGAGCCATGTGAAACACCAGGACGCTTTCAGCCTTTAGCCTGGGAGGGAGTGGAGGGCTGGATGCAGACTGCTAGTAGCTCCCTGCATTGCCCCACTCTGTCATTTTAGCAGCTAGAACAGAAGTGGAAGCCTTTAGTGCTAAAGTTCATGCTTGTACTTGTAGTTCTGTCCCTACCTACCCCTGTCCCTCCACCCTGTTACATCTTGTGGCGCTCAGACCTGCTTTCCTTAACATTACAGATCCCTGTTTGTAAGGGTTTTTAATCTCCTGTGCCCATTCACAAGTGAAAACACTATATTGAATGCTCTCCCTCCTTTTAAAGCAGTTTCATCATACCTGTTGAGATCCTTTGCCTCTCCATTTGCTTTCCCATTGTTCTGGGGCCTCTTAAAGCCACCTGACACTAAATGAGGTGCAGTATCTTCAACTTCTGTGTGGCTATGCCAGAAATTATTGATAAAATGCTCTTTTATACTCCTTACCTACATTGTAAAAAACACTCTAAAGTTTGGTACATGCCATTTCAGCTATGCAACGGGGTGAGGACTTTAAATGTCCTGAGTGTGTTATGGAGCTGATAACAGCTGATAACAGCAGAACTAACCGCAAAATTCCTGACCTGCTGCCACCCACTGGTGTAATTGAATTACTTTTGCAATGTCTGAATGCTCCCTTGCAAAAGTCCAGCTTTCACTTTTAATTCACTTAAAATCCAAAGAAGATGCCTAGGAGTTCCTTTTCCCACTGTGTGCCACTAAGTCCAATACACCACCCTTCCTGGCACAGAGCAAGGCAAGGCAGAGGAAGACAGAAAGCTTCTCCTGTGTTGAGAAGACAGCAACACTTTTTTTTTCGAAGACAGAGGGATTGGAATTGGTGGGTAAATTTTCAAGCTTGTTCTCTAGCCCATTTCTTGACTTCCATTTACTAACTGGCAAGTAAATCCACAACAATCCACAATCCAATTTTCTCCATAGGCATTTCTGATACTATCTGCACAAGGAGAAGAGGGTTGGTGTTACGGAGCACAGGAACTGGAGGCAGCACTTGTCCCTAGGCAACTCCCACCAAAATCACCAGTGTCCTCTGCTGCTTCCCACAGAGGGTTGTAATTAAACACTTGACTGTTCCCGGCACAGGGAGGGGCAGAGGCTGGCATGAACCTGATCCCAGCAAGTCCCTGTGACCCTTCTGAGGTGCACCCGGTGCTCTGGCACCTCCCACCTCTTGCAGGGAAAAGCTGGCAGCAGCTTCCTCGCAGGGGTGAGGGAGGGGATCTCCTCTCGTCCAGCTGACCATGAAGGCGGTGTGAGGGCCAACGAGCAAGCAGCTGGTTGCTGCAGCCAGGCGTGTGATACATGGACAACTGGCTGAAGGGGTGTGCTCTGCCATGCAGGACAGTGGGGTTCCTGCAGGGGTGAAGGAAGCAAGGAAAGAAAGGTCACGAGATTCATCATATTTGGCCTCTGCAAACCTCCAGAAGCATGACAGTGGAAAAGAAATATGCAGGGATGCTCTTGCTCCTGCAACTGACACCACCAAGTGGGGAGAGATCTCTCCCACCTCTAGACAAAGGGAGAGACACCAAGTCAAGAACCACTGGAAGAGGCCGACTGACTGCCACAGGAGGTGGGACACAGGCCACTCTCTTCCAGTTACATGCAGCTTTCAGGGGCACACCTTCCTGTAATAACATGAAGAAACAGGCAGTTTTATAGAAACACAACACAGGTTTCTATTTTAATGAGAAAATAATTATATACTTGCATTGTAGGCCTCACAGTCACTATAAAACAGAAGCAGGATAACATTTAAGTGGTTAACATACAGAAAGCCAGGTATTGTTGAAACTGGTTGATAAGTCATGACAAAGATGCTGCCTTTTGGTTGCCAAACATGTCAATACTACTCTATTTTCCCTCAGAAATGTCAGTACAGAGCAAGGTGAAGCCCAAATCGGCAGCTTTAAAAACAAATTGTTCAGAAAACCTGCACTGTAACCTCAAACCAATTATAATCACAAATGCTAATGCTTAACTATTTTTCAATACACAGTTTCATTAAAACCAGTCTTTGCCACGGGAAAGGATCTGAGCATTTCTTTTGTGGAGACAAAGTTAACTCTGCAATAGTGCTCTTTTGTTGCATTTGATATAGTCATATATAGATAGATATGTATTACTGCTGTATACTTATAAACACCTAAGCTTGGTAGCATGCAAATGAAATAAGAGAGGCAAGTAAACTGCATCTCACTCTTGTTACCACAGCACTAAATGTGCTGCTGACTATAAGTGTCCATAATTTCTGGAAGAGAAAAACTGCTGGGTGAAAATTCTGTCTGTCCTGGACTGAAAATACTTTTGTTGCAGGGGCTGAAAGCAAATGCTTCTATCACAGAGAACAAAGCATGAAAAGATGTCTTATGATGGGCGATTATTGTCACTGGCTTCCAGTGAGAAAGCTGGAGGGAAAAACAGGCCTACAGACTACAGAAAATAAAGATGCAAGTTCCTGGGAAGGTAGTCCAGGGCTGACCCAGCTTTCAGGAGCAAATACTGGGGGAAAAATCTTATGAGTGCCATTTAATGCAACGCCACCACACCACAGAGGCCATCTCCTCTCCTCAGAAAACTCCTTTTTCTCTATTAAGCTCTCCCCAAAGCCCAGGAATCTTCTTGACACAGGTGTGTGGAGCTCACATCTGCAGCTATGTGGCATTTGGTCTCACTAGTGCTGCACTGGTGCTGGTGCTTTTCCTACAGCTGTATCGTAACAACCCACCTTGAGACAGGAATTACCCTTGATTCACCCTTGATTACCATGCCTGAAAAACAGGTCCACTTCCTTAGATACATAACTCCTTCACAGGCATGGAACCTCCCCATGGTGCCTCTCCTTGAGATAAACTCGCTGCCCTCATCACAGTGAACTCTCGGTTCAGCAGGTTTTCTTCAGTTCAGTAGCACTTACAGAGGAAATTGAAAGAACTGAGTCAATGGGTAGATATAAATGTATTTACTACAGTTCCCTGAAAATAAGCTTGAAAATTATAAGTGTCCATGGACAGAAATCACAAGCTGGAGGAACTGAAGGGTGGTGGTGGTGAGTAATTTGGTTGCAAGCTTTGTGTTTGTTTAAAAAAAGCACCAGAAGTATGTTCACAGTATCGGTACTCATTTTAAATGAGCTCACTGTTTCAGGATAAAACAGCACAGCAGGTCATGAAACCAAGGAATGGCTTAGGGAGGACACAGTATTCTGGCTGATGACTTTTTAAAGGATATCGAAATACTAACTGATTATAAAAAAGAAACAGTATTTTTTAGAGAAAAAAGGTTTGGTGTCTTTTTTCCCATCACCTCCCAAATGTTTTGGTTTCTAGTCCAGAAATTATGGTTCCCAGTTGTAAAATATTCCTATTGTATTGCTTGGTGATAAGAAAGAGTAAACCCGCAGCCTCTATACTACATACAAATACGAAGCACAAGAATAAATACCACATTTCTTTTCCTAATCGTCAGCTTACAAAACTGGTCAATACTTTGCAATTGTGACTCATGCAAATACCATGTTGGGTCAAATTTTAATATCACAAATACTGCATTAACTCAGTGCCTTATTTTTATATCCCCTTTCGGAAAAAAAAAAAAAAAAATAGCACTCACCCCTATAGCTGGTAAACAGCTGTGGAGAAAATAATCAGTACACGCACTGCCATACACTTTGTGGTATGCCAGCCTCATGCACTCCCCCATACACTCACACACTCCCACACACACACACACACACACACACACACACACATCCACACTAATCCTTCACTGCTGATCCCAAGCCTAAGCAATAACTAAAGGCTCTATGGTTTGCTTGTAGCGCTGAAAACACTGGCTGAACAGCTAAAATTATATTTTCTTCCCTTGTCTGCTCTTCCTTGCTCATTCCTTCCAACTCATCATGCCCTTTAGCTTTTTTGTTGCCTGGAAACATGAAGACTTCCACAAAGCATTCTACTTCAAAGGCTTTTTAAGTTGTATAAATATAGTTGAAGACATAACTCTCTTTCTTCTTTATTTCATACCTCTTTCTAGGCCAGAGTCTGGCTTAGCTCATTTATTGCCTCATTTAAAAATTAAATGTCCTTTATTTGTATCCCTTTCCCACTACCTTTCTACTTCAAATTATCCATCTTCAAAGATTTTACACATATGCCATTCTTTCCCACCCCACCATCAAAAAATAGTTGTCATCCGCTAAATACAGATTTTCTACTTAGAAACTTTGTTGCGTAAATATGCTCTGAGAACCTGGAGTTCAGGTGATATTGCAAGCATACAGGATCCTAAAGCTAAGGTAATCCATTTGGCTTAGCTCTCATCCCCATCTATTCCACTCCTAAATTGTGATGGCTTGTGTTTGCAACACAAGGATTGTTTGACTGAGTTTGCTGGATTGTACATTTGCAGTAACTGCCTCCCTGTTTGTTGGGTTTTTCTTGTTTTAAACAGATAAATTACTAGAAAGGGGAGCAGAACCCACCCCCCACCCCTGACAAAAACAACCAACCCAATCTCAAACCCAACCCTTCAGTCTCCTCAAAGAAACAGAACAGAGGGCAGTATCTTTGTGTTTTGTGGCTGGATAAGAGTATGCCGAATTAATGCTGACGGTCTTGTGCAGCGGCTGTGGGAGGCGAAGGAACTGCAGGAGGTTCTGACAGGAGCTGCTGGGCGGACCGTGGTCCTGGGGGCAAGCAGGGCTGGCAATTCAGTCAGCGAGAAATACAGGTGTGAGCTCTGGCCGCAGACTCCTCCACAAATGACTTCCTGACACATGCCTGCAGCCTATCTGGTCCATAGGCACAATCACCCTCTTGTGCCCACCCCCAAGGGCTCCCACCCCCTGCACCCTCTCCATTGCATTATTTCAGAGGGGAGATGGAGGGAAGAAGAAGGGGCTGTTTTCTAGGTGTGTTTTTTCCTGTAGTTTTAGGATTGCCAGGAGCTGGATCATTTCTGTGTCTATGTGCATCGAGTTTGTTGTGTATTTAATAAATATTGGACTAAAATGCTGCTGCTTTCATGGTGGGTTTTTGTGTTTGCTTTTTTTTTTTTCTTTCTTCCTTTCTCTTTTTTTTGGTTCCGGCATGCCTGGTTGCTGTCTTCACACTGCAGTGTTGTTATTCATCCTCCTCCCGGTTGGCATAAATGCCAGCTTCCCAGCGCAACGCCAGAGCACTCTTCCTGCGGTTCACCCTGGTTGCTTCGAGGACCTGGCCAGGAGAGAAAAGCAAAGCACAGGATGTCACTCAGCTGGACCTGCCCTCAGGGTGTCCCACACTCTGCACCCAGGCAGGCAAAGACCGGCCAGGTGGGCAGGGACCAGCCAGGCCAGCCCTCCCCACGGGGCTCCAGTGCCACACCCTGTGCAGAAAAGGAAGACATGCGATGGAAGCACTCGCAGCTGTGAAAGTGGGGGGATGGCACACAGGAGCAAAGCCACACCACAGGAGGACAGATGTGGTAAGAGTTGTCTGGCATTATCCAGCTCCCTGCAAGGGAGCCCCAGCTGACCCGCATCAGCCCAGCTGCACTTTCCCTGTCCAGGTCTTGGCCCTCCCCCCTGGGCCAAGTTTAGCTTAGTTTCAAACTAAAACTGCACACCTTCAGTATCAGGAGCAAACAGCAACCACCCTGCAGCTTTGTCCAGAGGCTGCTCTGGAGCTGCACATGAGGCTCAGGAAGCAGACAGCCACCTATTTCGGCACATCACCCTCTCAGGCAGGACTAGGCAGCGCCTGCCCCCAGCCCCTGCCCCAGCCCCTTCTCGTGGTCGTGGGCCTGCAGCTATGGCACACTGTGATCAAAGTGCTCCTGGAGTGAAAAATCACTCCATGCACATGGGAAAGGAGATTTACATGAGGAAGCCTACAAAGCCTGGTACAAGACGGGCCCGATACATTTATATGTATTTCATATACACACATCATACACACAGGTATATGCACACACTGTGTATCTATTTGTACACATGCACACACATGAACAATTAAATGAAAATGTAAGAAATAGTTTTGACACGTGTTTTGAGAAAGTCAAAAAGAAAACGAGACAACACCAAAAGGCATTATTGTGATGTGTTTGAGGTGCTCCTCAGCAAATAATGCATGGCTGTGGGTGTTTTCCACAGAGCACAATGAGATATAAAGGGGCCTGTAGCCTTCTTACAGAAGCACGTGGCAATGTTATCTTCTGACCAACACTGAATAACAGCTTCATGATGAAACTACAGAGCTGGCAATGTCAATTGCCCTCAGTGTATTTAACCATCCCTCCCAAAGAAGCAAACTTTGGAAGCTTTTTACATCAGTTTTAAAAAAATCCTACAACAAATACATGACTCTTCACTGAAGCAATGCTGTCCATCTATCACCCCTAAAGCTTCCTGCAAGCTGCTCTGCACACTCCCTGACTGCAGAAGAGCAGATGACCTTTTGAGACAGGATGATGGAATTTCATTCTTCTGCGAAGGAAGTCACATGCAGTGAGGACTTAAGCCTTTACTAGAACAAAAGTAAATAATTTAAGACTAAAGAAATTCTTCTTCCAGCTTGTGACAAGCTGTGGTTGGAAGAGTACATACGTACTAGGCTCCGGTACAGGCAGTATCAGAAAATCTGCTCTGAACTGCCAGCTGAAATTACAGGCCACCATAACTTTGCTTATGGGAATGAGAATGCACTACTGCATTTATGCCAGCTGTAACCCCTGGACCTTCATTCGGGAGCTGAAGATAGGATGGAGTTTGACAGCATTAGTATTCCTTTGCCCTCTTAGTTTCTTTTGACTATGACTCTGAACAAGCCAAAGAACTAAAGACAAAATCTGGCCAACAGAGACAAATGTTAACAAATGCTCCATCGCATTCTCAGCACTGACCATGGATACAAAGTTAGTCCAGCTCCACTAGCGGGACTTTGTTGTGAAATTCTGCCCAAAATCATGCCTCCTGTTTTTGCAGAACCACCACCAGAAGGAGGGACCAGGGCCGAGTGGTTTCTGTTTTTCCTAGCAGAGGGGCAAATGGTGAAAAAAGGAAAAGGAAAAGGAAAAGGAAAAGNAAAAGAATCAGTAGGAAAAGATTGGTCTGAAACATTAGCCTGTAAGCTGTGTACTGGAGATACTCCCACTGCAGAATGCCTAAACTAAGAAAAGACACCCCCAGCTGAACAATGGAGGAGCAAAACTGGGAGTGGGTATCAGTGCATTATTCAGGAAAAATTTCAAGCTAAAACTGCCACTGTGTTTTTAAATAAGGTCTGTGGAATTTGGCCTGCAAAATATGCCAGCTGAAAATAAAATGGATTTTACATCGTTTAGAACAGCCTGAAATCAGCAGCTTCTTTGCTGGACATCACAGTATTGTAAGGGTGTCTGGTGATGGATTGCAAAAGTCAGGACAATTGAACTTTGAAGATTCCTGCTTTGGATCAGTCAGCTTCTATTTGTCTTAAAAGATGGCAATAGGGTTTCTTCTATTTAGCCCTGGTCTGCACACCTGCCCCAAAGTTTGTCAGCTTCTACAAATGCTGCTGGCTTTCCAAGCAAAACTGTATCCAGATTCATATCAGAGGTACCATGAGGGCATAGTGTGTGGACTCGCACCTTGCAGGAAAGCAAGTCTGGCTCAGTGTCAACACTAAATGGTACAGCATATAAACTAAAGGTCCTTTTGAATAGTTATTCCAGAATTATTCTTCTAATCTATTGAAAAGAGTGTTTGACCTAAAACAACCCTTGTTTTTATAAGGCTGTGACAGTTTTAGACCCTCTAGAGGGGTCTAAAATTATAGTGGTATAATTATAGCATGCAACTGGAATGACTGAGTGGGGAATTGGGACACCTCAATGGAGCGTTGAAATCATGACCCAGGAAACTGCGTGCCTAAAAATAGCCAACTATCTCAATTTTAAAATAAGTTTGGCCAGTATCAGGGCTGACTCTAGATCCATAAAGAGTGCAACACCCCCAGGCTCTCCACAGCAAGTCAAAAAAGCTATCTCAGTGCTCCACAAGCACCCTCCTTGATAATGCCCTGCATCAGCTGAGTTGGTGCAGGCAGGGGCAGGTTTGGTGCTCAGGGTGTCAGTCCTAAGGCAGCCAGAGCCATAACTGCACGCAGCAGGAAGATCATGAAGCAGGCACTTCACTTAAGCTTAGGCTTCTTCAGCCTGTGAACTATGTCCTAATGAAAAGGCCACACCAGGGAAAAAAGTAACATTACATAAAATGTCTTATTTGGCAAAGGTGATTTGAATAGCAGCTGTAGTAGAAGAGGAACAACTTGGAGAGCAGAAGTAGGTGTGAGGGAAAGACAAAAGATATGGAGGGCTTCAAGAACTGCTCTTCACCTCTCTGCAGAAAATGTCTTTCTGCATCTTGTGGTTCCAGCTCAAGGTCTTGCTAAGAATTCCAGAAGGTTCTTTCCTTGGATATTTAATTTATTTTTTGAGGATTTTGGGGAAAAAAAATTTGAAACAGCTGCCACTTTTAGGTGGTGTATAAATAATTTTTCTATCCATCCTAGAGATAGTTTCCATCATCATACTGAGTTTCCCATCATCAGATGTAACAAATCCAGTAGACAGCTTACAGCTTTAATTAGTGCTCTCTTACTGACAACAATAGTAAGCAATATTTATATATGTATATATTCTTTAGCTCAAATAATATTTATCACAACCACTGAGATAGTGATGTTTTTGAATAGTCATAAAACTGACTGCTATATGGTACATGGTAATTTTTGTTGAACAGTAGTAGCAAAACTGATGTGGAAGAGAAACAGTTTTTCTGAGGTTTAATATTTAACTGATTCTTCCAATCTGAATCTGGAAGAACTAAAAGAAGAAAAGAAACCAGAAAACGCAAAGGTCTGCATGTCTAAAATCTGTGAGTACTATGTGGTAAAGTTGCTGCAGAAAACACATTCATGGAGCACAGTGTGCATAAAGAGATGGAAGCACAAATGCAGGGGAGAGGCTGCCTGCTGCTGCAGATGTGAGCGTTCCTGCTCAGGAATGATAAACTGAATGCTTTAAATAAAACTGGAACTACTGAGAGAACATCTATTTCTCCTGCATGAAGGTATTTTCTTTGCTGTACCCACTTAATGCTGTTTACTGAACACCCAGACTGCTAGTAAACACAGTGAGGAGCTGGGTATCTGAGATTAAAGCTTGTTTACTTGAAACAAGACAGTGGCAGTATTAAATTGCTGCTTCTCAGTATTAAAACGTGAACTGTGTGCCCCATGCCATCAAATCTAGTATGTTCATCTTCTGTTTAATAGCCTTTAGCAGTAGCCTTTAATGTTGCATAAATGTGACCTTCCTGCAGTTACCTGCTACAGCATGACTGGCATTACGGAAACTCAAGCTAATGTCATGTACAATTGAATGTATGTACAGCTGTAAGGCCAAAAGCAGAGGGTTTTGAGGATAAAAATATCCTATATAAGGGCATGCACATAGGTCTCTTTAAACAGCAGTGGGATGTGCTAGTACAGGCTGCAGGAATCTGGGGGAGATGCAACACATCACCCTAATGAAGCAGGATGTAGTTGCTGTGGTAGCTGAACTTCAGCACTTACAGTGCCCTGCTGGGGGGCCGTGTTCTGCTTTCCAGAGTGGAGCTGTCAGGATGACTGTGTGGATGCCCCTGCTCCCAAGCCATTGCAAGCACAGCTGGCACAGCTACAATTATTAAAACTGAGCCACCTGCCTGCACCAGAGTGCATTTCGGAAGGGTCTGGTGAACAGGAGACACAGGTCAGCTGTGGGGTTAGTAGAGAGTAGGTGCATTTATGTCTTGAGTCTTACTGTTGCTTCTCAAACAACCTGCCCAGTTTCAGCTGAAGTTTTCCAGTGAGAATCACATGGTTTCTTCAGTCTGAGGATGGATGCTGGAGAATAGCCAGAGAACTTATTTTCACCTGCACGAGGAATTGCTGTGTCCTACAGTCTTTTTATTTCTAGCCCCCTTCCCATTCACACACACTCTTTTCCAGCTCCTTACTCTTTGTATCATTACCACAACACAAGGTGGACACAAAACTCTTCCCAGCAGAAGACCATGGCCTGGGTCTGTAAAAACTACACCTGAACTTCTGCCTCTCACACAACGTTGAACACTGATCACTACTTGCTGCTCACAAATCTTGACTTAGATTATTGTGCATATATTATGGAGGAGAAAAGGCACAACCTCTGTTTAAAACCAGGAATCTGAAAGCACACTGCTCTTATACGGATTTAACTATCTATAAATACACAAAGATCAATCACTGGCTTGTATCAGTGTGATAAAACCCACTCTAAATTATTTAATGAACAGGAAATGGCATAGACTTGTCTTTGCTTTACTCTCCAGGTCAGAAAATGTTCATGTACTTGTCTTGAGGTAGCTGATGTGGTCAAATATATTAAAGGAATAGGAAAAAAAATGGAAGGTTCAGGTTTATAAAAAAGTGCTGATGTTGGACAAATGAGTATCAGTCATTACCACAATCCACAGAGAAAATTACATGCATTTGAAATATACATATTACCAAACACCTCATAAACAAACATTGCAGAAACAAATATTGTAGTTAGTATCAACTACCTGCTCTTAAAATTACTTCATTTGGCAAAGTCCAGCTTTGTGGGTATGAGGACTGTGCCAATGACTACTTTGCTGAAATACTGAATGTCACTGTAAACACCCTTTATTTGGCAGATTTGGGTTTATTCCACCCTGAGACAAACACTGATGCTAAGTTGTGGTACTGTGATCAGTCATCACATCACAACAGACAGGGACAAGGAAAAGTTCACAATATGAAACAGACTGAGGCCATGCACTCAGATCTGACTCTTCCACAGAGGAAAAGATGGTGTGCAGGTTACTTTAAAAATACTAGAGATTTTGATAGTATTAAATACACTGTAATCAGAGACAAAGGAAAGCCACGGAAGTTTCATGCAGCATCTGAAGATGCTTGGATCCCAGGTTTAGCTTTGCCAGATAAATGGTAAGAGGGATTAAGGGGAAGTTCTCATTTCTCACCTCAGGAATGCTCCAGTCCCAGGCAACAGCTCCCAGCCCTTTAATTACAACCCCTCACATGGCAGAAATTGTAACTAGAATCCAAGGGTTAGAAAACCAGCCACACAAATATTTGCTGACGAGAGATATAAGGGAATATCACACACACACTTTTTTTTTAATATGAAATGGCAGTGGCACACACTATGAAAATGACAACTGCAGCAACATGCACTTGGAATCATCATGCAAGAAGAAGCAAAAATAAACAAGCACTTGAAAAGTACCTCAGAAGTAACCTTGCTAGACAGTAATTTACAGGTGTACTGGTAGAAAGGGAAAAGACCAGCATTAGTACATTGAACAAGCATGTTATAACTAGGAAACAAGAACAAATTACAGAAATTCCAAGAACTGGCACATTCCACAGTATAAAACTTCAAGCAACTTAGCGTCATAAAAAATAAAAACTAAAGATTAGCTAGTTTGGTGTTATTTTAATGACGTTGCTTGGCCAGTCTCAGTCTTGTTTACCATCAGTGCTTGACCCATTTCCTTGCTGCTGCTTTTTCTCTTTCACTCATCTGCTGAAACCTGTACTGCAACACATCCTCTGGAAGAAACCGCTCCTCTTCCTGAGCAGCACAGCTCTTCCAAGATGCGCTCGATTTGCCCTCTCTTTCTGAAAGGCATAACCCACAAGCCTTGACCAGAGAGGCCACGTTGTAGCCACTAAAGCCACTGAAGCCAGACGTGAAACAGAAGGTGGTGATGCCTGAGGGACAGACTACAGAGGGTAAATGTCCTACTGAAACCATCCTCCTTTTGCTGTGTCTTACACAGGGCGAAAGTGGATCTCTGTACATCAGTACTGCTGGTGTGCTCAGCATGAAAGGGAGTTCCCATGGACATGAAACCTTTCCACAAATCTCTGCATTCAGGAGACCATGCCTGCTGTAACAGGCACCCTGACTGCCCCCAGTACTTGAGGAAGTCTCTGGTTGTCCTCACTCACAAAGAGCAATGCTGAGCCACATTCAACTCTCAGGACATAATACTCCAAGGAGCAGCTGCCTGTCCGGTTGTCAGTTATGCTCCTTCTCATGCTGTGTTTAATTTATTTTTAAAAATAGTGCAGTGATTGGCTATTTTGTTTCTTCAGTTACAGAAACCCTTTTTCCTGAGAACACTGCTCAAATGCTCTCTGCTGACAAATTAAAGCTATTTGTTTTATAAATAAGTAATTGCTTACCCTGTACTGTAAAATATTCACTCAAACTGACAGTGGTACAAGTGCAGCATTTCTTATTAAAATTATCTTTCCCTTGTCAATGGCAGAGTTGTTTACCAAAGGAGAGTGGAAAAAGCCAGGGAAAAGAAACAAAACACTCCTGCTAATCTCAGGAAGTTCTCCCTGGGCTCTGCAGGACACAGACCTCTAACAGGATTTTGGGTGGGCAGCAGCAAAAAAAATCTTGTTTGGCTTTATGCAGTGGGCTTACAGCAGAGGAGAATGACAACGAACCTCAGCACTGTGGGACGCTGATGTGCACTGGGACTTTGCAAATTCACTGAACCCTTGAAAATTCATGCCCGAAAAGGATCTATCCCACAGGTTGTCTGAGTGACACCAATGCTCTGGCAGTGCATCTTTGCGTCATCAGTGGCTGGGCAGCTTTAAGAGCAGCAGTGGAGAGCTGAGATGGCACCTAGGGCACACCTGTGTGGTCAGATACTGCCAGACCACTGACCAAGCACTCTGGACAGGACATCACTTCAAACTGTAGCAGAGACCAGGCAACTGTGGCCAGTCTACCTTCCAGATAGCACGTGTGCAGCTCTGCAAGCACTTGAGGAACTGTGCTCAGGTAAATACATGAGCAGGACCTAAGATTCAAGCCACAAGCTACCACTTCATGGGCTGGGCAGGCCACCTTCACTCTTCACAGGGGCAGAGGAAGAGCACAGGGTGACTACAAGCTAAAGTGCCACCCCATTAGCAGAGCAGCTGCTCTGAAGTTTGCAGCCACCAGGCTGATGGTCTCAGTGTGGGACTCCAGTGCTGGTTTGCACAGTGGGCACTTTATACCCAACTCTTTTTAATGTTCCTCTCAGCTTCTGCAGAGGTCATGAGAGCTGCCCTGCAAGCCTCTGAGCACCTTCAGGGACAGATGCTCTGGGGAGATGCCAGGAAACAGCACTCACCAGAGCAGGTGGGACCACCCTGTTTCACTGGGAGCTTTGGGAAGGGAGAGGAAACCAGAGAGTGGCTCCTTCCCAAGATGTGGGCCCAAGATGCCACTCCCAGAACGAGACATGCTCCTGTGCACAAGCTGGTTTTCTATTTGCTGTAGAAGTCTGATGGACAATGGAACCTTGTTTTTCAGTGGCCTCAGCAGAATAAGGGACCAGAAATTTTCTGGTGTGCATTGGAAACAAATCTATCTGCATTTTTAGTTAGCCAACAAAAGGGCAACAGGACCCCTCTATAGTCCACTCCTTCTAATTTTTACTGCCTTTTGTTACTGTGCAATATTCACAAATAGTGATTAGAAGCTGCCACATTAGTGCAGTATTCGTGCTACAAACCTTCACTTACATCTATACCCCTAATAGGAACCTGCCTTTAGTGAACATTACTAGAAACCAGTTTGTTGGAGCATCCTTGGCAGTAGGGTCATTGTTCAGACATGTTTGGGAAATGTCTGGAGGACTTTGGCTGCTTCAGCAAACACTGTGTCCATTTAAGGAGTCTGACACAACTTGTATCTTACTATCTTCTGCACTCACTGCACAGTAATAATGACTCTGAATAAGAAACAGCTCATGCTCTCCTAGGAAAAAAAGATTGTCCTGAATTTTGGTACTTCCAGTTACAAAATCTGTAGCTCTTCTTATTAGTGTCTCTAACAAAGAACACCTTAATTCAGATAAACTCTACTACTGCTCGTGGGGGAGGAAGACAACAAATCCAGCAACAACATGCTGGCTGTTCAAGGATCCAAGTGAACTTCTGAGATCCTCCCAGTCTAGTTCCACAACTGGTGGTTTCTGGGGAAGTTATCAACTTACAGTGAAGACTGAGCACACTTGGACTGGACTTTGGTGGGGGGGGGGGGCGCGGTCTGCAGAAACAGGTGTGAATACATGCTCGATCCACAAATTTCAATGTGCCACTGAAATAACCCATTGGAGGGTCTTGGTGATGTGTGAATTAACAGAATCTGCCAATTACAGGGCAGCTACACACTGCTCTTATTATTAGTTAACATAATTAGCAAAAATTAAACGTCATATGAGCTGCCTTTAATATTTGCAGTGACACACTCTTCCTCTTCACTGGCCTACATCTTTCCATTTTGAACACCTGCCCCTTGGAAAGTGTTAAAATCCTTACCCACTCACAAGGTGATTCTGATCAGATTCTGGTGAAATAACCTTCTTCAGTGTCTGTTGGTTCCTGCAAGTCATGGTCTCCATCACAGAGCAAAAAGAGAGAAGGCGAACTGCGCTTACCGCACTGTCGTCCATCCTTTCTCGTCTCTTGGTCTTGTGTGTTTCATAATCCTCCATGAGGGTCTGCATCAGGTTCTTGGGTCGCTGGGCTCCTGCCGACTCCTCGGGTGGAGGGTCCAACTGTGAGGCAGGGCCTTCTGTGGTGGGGGATGGAGGAGGCTTGATCTTCTCTATCTTCCCTGCAATGACATGAAACAGAATGACCCTTTCTAAGCTGAGGACTCACAAATTGTTTACCAAAGATGACAGCTGGAGAAGCATTTTCAGCAAATTTTGAATGAAGAAACAGTTTAAAATGAAGTCTATGAAACAATCGGGTAAATCAGGATGGTCATGGGACTTTAAAAAAAATTCTCCCCTCTTCCTGTAACCCACTACACCGAAACCCTACAAAACCTTTTTACAAAACCACCGTTTACAAAAGTACCTGCTTGAAATACCCCCGTTTCCTCCTACAGGATACGCTTCTGTGATTTGGAAATGTTTGTAAGATTCTGGAAAACCACAAGATGATTTTTTCTTCACTCAGCCAATGCAACACAAGGACCACGCACAAGACATCCAAAGAAGGCGTCTTGTTAAACACAGCTGCCTTCTCTTTTTCCAGTGCTTTTTATCTGCTTTGTAAGCAAGAAAGGCTTTAGGTCGATCCCCAGCGCTGCTCCTCCCTGCAGCAGTTTCCTGCAGGTTGCACAGAGTGCTCCTGTGGCAGAGTAGGATCAGTAGGATCTCTGTCCTATAAACTCTTGGTTCAGACAGGCCTTTGAGTTCCCTCCTGGTTGAAGGAAAGCCAAAGAGAACTCATTTTGCTCTCTGGCTGAATCCATTGCACTCCTTGGAAGGTCACTGATTTGAGCACAGTGACCCCAAAGGCAGGTAAAAGGCACACCATGACAAGAGACTGCTGCTGTAATCTGCAGGAGGGCTCACAGGTGGACAACCCATGCTTCTTTGGGAAGGACAGCCTGCCTTTCTCATCAGCAGGTGCAGACTTGGGGTGAACCAGCCACCATGTCCTGCTGGGAAGAATGAGGACGACAGTAGCAGGTCATGGGAATGATATGTGGGGGTTCTCACCTGTGACAGGAGAAAGAAATGCTGAACCAAAATCACATTTCCTTTTCCATCATCAACTCTTTGAAATAAGACGCTTTCAAATGTAAAAAAAAATACCATGAAAAGGGAAAAATACCCACTGTAAACCCCTTAAAAATAAGTTAAATAATCAGAAGGATCGTGCTGATTTTCAGGAAACCTGTTGCTAAAACAAATGAAAACCCTAGCTGGTCCTTCAAAAAGCGTCATGACAGTTGCAGCCACCAGAGAGCAGCCTTGAAATCTCCTGTAAAAATCAACATGCTTTATTCTTGAAAGAAGTGAGCCAACACTGCAGAGGTATTTTTACAAGAACTCTTCTTGCCAGGGTTTTCCATTTCAGATCAGTGTTGAAAAACTGAGCATGATTCATTTCTCATTTATTTAAGCTTAATTTTAGCTTAATTTAAGCTGGGCAGTGATGAAGCTGGGAATCCATCCTCTTTTATAACACCTTACCAGAGATTGAAGGGGGAGTTTCTATGAGCACAGGTTCTTCTCTGGGTTGCATCAGGACTTGCTCCACAGATAAACAGGAGTTAGGCTGCAAAAGCAGAGACCAACAGTAGGTCCTGAGCTGCCCAGCTGCACCCATGTGTGACTGCTTAGATTGCTCAGCAGGAGAGACTTGAAACTACTGATACCCTGCCAATTAGGCCCGGTGGGTAAAAAAGCGTGGTGAAAATAAAAAGGCCTGATTAAGGGTCAGATATCTTGCTCATTAAGGACTTCGTCCTTACACTAGTAATTGCCTTGGATGGATGTATGTAATGGGGGAAGAATGAGGCTTCTCAGATGTCTGCCCAACTTGTACCTTCTCCAGGGATACACACACCACAGGATGCTCAAATCTACGGACAAGCCTAGCAGCTGAAAAAAGATCCTTCCACTCCCCTTCGCCTGGAAGACAATGCAAATTGTAGGTTTTGGGGATTTCCATTTAAGAAGGGGGATATCTTCAAGCAGGACTGCTTGCCCTGGATGCAAGGCCCATTAATTTCCATTATCACAGATGAGAAAAACATTAATGTTGGAAGAGACCTTCAAGAAATCATTGACTCCAAGCTTTGTATTGCACGTGTATATATATATATACACATCTATATACATGATATATGTACACATATTATATATATGTGTATTTATATGAAGGCTACAGCATCCCAAATCAACAAATACACATTTACTTTTTACTTAAAAATGCTGTTGAAATTTTTTTAAAGAGATCTGCATAGCAGGGAAACATTTTCAAAATAAGACAT
The DNA here is from genome assembly GCA_013400635.1 of Hypocryptadius cinnamomeus. NCBI lineage: Eukaryota > Metazoa > Chordata > Aves > Passeriformes > Zosteropidae > Hypocryptadius > Hypocryptadius cinnamomeus. The sequence continues at coordinate 93,363 of VYZP01071124.1, forward strand.
TTCAGCAGGACAGACTGTTTTAGGAAACCAGTCTGTGCTGGACTCAGGGGATTGCCAAAGTACATCAAAATAAAGATCCCTCTAGTAATACAGAGCCTCATTACCACTCCAGGTGAAACGTGGCCTTTGCTCTTCTTGAGCACCAGGTGAACAATGCAAATATGCAAAACCACAAACAAGCAAACAGTAAATAAAGTGTTTCAAAGATTCTCTCACTTCATAGACATCTTCCCCTAAGGAGGGAGTAAGAAAGCAAAAGGTAAATTAACTGGGTTGGTATGTTGTTAAGGCACTCCTGGAAGTATTCTGGGGATGACTGATGAGCACTCCAGAGGAATCCTTGGAGAAAATTATTAACTTTCTTTTTTTCATAGCAGTGCCTATAAAGGGGTAAGGAAACAGCATCCTCCGTGAACATTTCTGCTCTAGCCTTTCTCAAAATTCTGATTTTACAAGGGAGTTCATACATATGTATTACATCTGATCCTTATTCTGTATATGCATTCAAGGCATTAAAAATTTGCAATGACCATGAAATATCTTGCCCAAAGTTTCTGCTTCTCTTCCCACTACACAAAAAATATCTTCAGGCTATGGCTGAACCTGAGAAACTTTCTAAACATAGGTCTTTATTAGAGAAAAACTGAAGTCGAAAATGGTTTTGAGACTGAAGTGGTTTCTCTGACAGAGGCTTAAACTCCACAGTGGCCACTCAGGGTAAGAAAGTAGAAGAAAGAAAAGGACAGCACGTACACATCCCTCACAGTTACCTACAGTTTAGAGGTATCTGACTGCTTGCATGTCTAAGCTGCAACTTCCCACTAGGCTTACACCACCCACTGAAATTGTCTCATTTAGTTCATCAGCTGAGGGTAACAGAAGACGGGCATGGTGGGCAGTTCTCCTTGATGCTTGTGCAAGTGTTTGAGGGCCTGCACACAGGCACAATGTGTCTTATGCCTCACCTGGCAATACTTTAGTGACAAGCACCAAAACGTCAGATGTGGCAGCTTCCCAAAGTATATCTCAGGCATGGCTTCTCTGCTAGGTACTCCCAATCTCTCATCATGAGTCAGCAGGTATTGACAAAGGGTTTGGCTCCAGATTAATAGCCTTCAGTGAACCAAGACCTCCCCTGTAATGATTTTCACACCTCGTTTTGAGGGACAGGGTTACTCAGAGCCAGGCACTATAGGAACTTAGATACAAGTCAAAGTTACTTCTAATAAAAGGAGTAACAAAAACCATGGGAATTACATCACCATGCTTATGCTGGATTCATCTCGTGTCACACACTCATCATCCTGCTCAAATAAACTATCAGTCAGCCCCAAATGCTCTGCCCAGGAGAGATGCTGTACCACCTGCACGCTGTTGGAGGAAACCACTGTCTTGCTGTGCAGCTGCTCACACCGTGCCAACTGCAGCAGGAGCTGCAGCAAAACAACACAGGAAATGTTCAGATTGAAATAGGGCTCCAGAAATATTTTGGGATCTATAGTGACTATCCGTACAGTAATACTCTGGCACTTCTTTGGTCTTTCTTGAGTTTTGTCATGCAGGAAACCCAACCTTTTAGGGAAAAATTCACACATGTTCTTCATCTTCACGTTTCCAAGAGTGCCCTGGAGAAGAATGTACATATTCCACTGAAATTACTCTGTATCTCATCTCAATTCAGTGATCTGAGATGGGTTAAAAGGTTGTTTCCAAGCATCAATAAACAATTTTAAAGGATAATTGTTAGCAGTACAGAAGTTTATTACTAAGAGATGTTTTGGATTGTGCTGAATGATTGGCAGACAAACTGAGTGTTACCATCAGTTTTATGAAGTTGTATGTCAGGGTGAGTAAAGCCAGCCTGTTTGCTATCTAAAGTAATTAATCAGCAGTTACTGCACATATACACCTACATGAACTGTATTAATCTGCCCAGTCCAAAGCAGTGAAGGGGAGCAGCAGTAATAAATAGTCAGGGAACACCAGGAATCCTAGAAAAGCTACTCTGCCCAGATCACTACCTGAATACAGCCCGATTGTTAGGCCATTGCTAATTAAGTTTATTATTATGCCTTCTCAAAAGACTAAGCATGGACTTTCACACTTAAGGAGTAGAAACAGATTTTTCAAATTTATACTTGACCCCTTAATCCCTTTCTGCTGAGGTATCCTGATATTAGTGCCAGTTGTTTCTTTGGAAAAGGCAATTTGCTGACAGAAATACCTCTGTTTCTTCTTTATTACTATCATCACTAGTACAATTGCTATTATTTTTCTTTGTGAAACTAGATATATATACTACAGTACCAGACATACTCTACAGCACATTCCTTACTGGGCCCAGCAGAAGCAGGTTTTCTTTTCTGCTGTGTATGTCACCTCTGCTCTGTCTATTCTAACAGCCCAATGTTTGTGCCTCTGCTAAGTTATGTTTTGCCTTTTTTTCACAAATATTGAAAAGATCCTGTAACTATTAAAAGGGAAGTTGCTGCAATCTTGCAAGGGATTACATTACTCCACCCTATTTCTAAGGATGCCTGCAGGGGTTAATGGCAATACAGCTGGCTAAAGGGACAGCAAGGAAGAGATGAGCTGAGGGTCAGACACCTTCCAATGCTAAGGGTCCTGCAGCTGAGAGCTGTGCTGAGCACATCTGCTGTTCAGCAAGCACCAAAAGTAGAAGAACTAAGAAGAACTTTGCCAATGTTCTTTGTGGTTTTTTTGATCAATGATAGTTTTAAACACTGCCACATATTCATCTTTTCCTAGAAATTATTTCTTTGACTTGTCATCGGCTGCAAATTGCAGTAGCTTGAGTCATTGGCTAAGAGATCCCAATTTTCTTTCTTGAACATATGGCAGTTGGACATTTAAAGGAAACTGTCTGGAATGATTCATTATAAACAGAAGTTTATAATTTTCTCTAGAATGTAATTTACGACAAACATTTTTACAGACACAAAGTAAATGCCTTGTGCGTAGAGAAAGCAGAAGTACGCTGGTTTCCCAGAAGCTCTGTTAAAACAAGCATTAGTGTCAGCAGCCCATCCAAAACCAATTCTGAGTAAAATACAATAATTATATACCCCATTTTGAGCACTTTCAGCTACAGATGATGCTGGTTTTGAACACAGTCATGAGCACACCTTTATGAAACAAGTCCTCCTAACTGACGTCTGTAGTGCCCTGTATCTCACATCTTGTCAGACATTTCTCAGAACACCTCAGATTAGAGAGGATCCTTATGAAAAATGCTGTACTAGAGGAGTTATAACAACAGCACTTCAAAGAAAAGACTGGTATTTGCTACATTTTTTTTTAAATACATGTTAATATCATCCTCTTTGCAGAAGAAACTAAACTAAGTATTCACTATTTATGTGCTCCATAAAACTCCAAGTTCACAATCATACTGCGTAATGGGCTAAATCTACATCTGATTCAAACTTAGAACGATTTTCAAAAGAAAATTACTACCACTGGCTTGTATTTACACCACTGGTAATAAAGACAGCATTTAAGGACTTTTGGTAGAATAAATACTTTTTCACAATGACCACTGTTAATAAAACTTACAGGCACTTGGGAAGCATATGCAGGTATATGCTTAATAAAAATCACTACACAGTAATGAGCCTGGTGTGTGTTTCTGGGTTTTTTTAAAATGTGTTTTTTTCTGTATTATATTTAGAAGGCATCAGTGCTTGACATTATTTCTTGAGAAGGGGAAGGGGGACACAGATATGCTGTAATTGCTGTGAATGTCAGAAAACGAACCCAGAAACTGATCGGTCAAGAGGACTTCCACTGAATCTATTGAACTATCTATTGAAAATCTATTGAAATTTGTTTGTGTTGCTTGTTTAATTCAGTAGTGAATAACACCAGCTAAAACACATGGCAACTCATAGCTCTGGATATCATTTTACAAGAAAAAGCTCATTAAAACCAAGACCTCAAAACAGAAAGCAAAGCACAAAGAAAAAGATATCTAATTCATGCTCCAAAATCTTCAAATCTCCACTAATGTTTTACTTCCCTAATGACGTGCAAGAGTACAGGAAACCTATTAAGGATGGCCTTGGATGTTTGTCTTTCAAATAGCCACACAGCTGTAAAAACTGCTGCTGTGCTTCCTTGAGACGATGCTACGTTTCAGTGGGTGGTCTGAACAGCACTGCGATGGACATGTCATGCTACTATGTGGCAGTGGGTGAATACAGAATGGGGTTTAGTAAGGATGATCAGCATCTCTGCACTGTATTTGTGAAAACCCAGAACCTTCTGCACGTGTGCTCACAGCCAGAAAATTAAGCTGTCCCATGCAGCTTCCAGGCGGATGAAGTCATCTGCCCTCCCACCCCCTGCAAAACACTATTTTCATTAAAAAATGACATAAAACTAAATCATACCTGACCCTTCAGTCCCATTTCACTTCTGCTCGGACACTTTGGGGTCTTACCTGGTGCAGTTTTGTAAGACACGGTTCTGGTGGGCATGGGTGGTGCACTCTTTGTAACAGGGCTTGGTGCCATTTGCAAACCCTGCCGCTGCCTCTTCAGCTCCTCTTCTCGTTCCTGGGCAGCTCTGATCTCTTCTTCGATCATCGACAAAGTCCGCTGTTTCCTCGACCGTAGCTTGAAAGGGCCCACAGTCACTTCAGGCTCCTGTGTGGCCAGGATGGAGGCGGTGCTCCGAAGCTCTGCTGCCTCTGAATACTTGCTGAAATAGCTGACTTCATGTCTGTTTTCTTCCACAAGGAATGGCTGGCTGGCTGAGTACATGGGTGACTGCTGCAAACTCTTCCCTTCCCTGAGTCCTAATTCTTCCTCTTTCGAAGTCTTTGGTATGGTGTCCCTTTTTTCTTGAACTGGTGAAGACACCTGGGGTGGCTCAAACGTTGGGTTCTGATGCTCCCTGGAGGCTGAAGGTGGCCCAGTGCTGGCTGGCTGCTCTTTGGCTGAGACCTCTTTTTCTGCTGGGATTTCTTCTTCTTTCGGGTTTCCTTTATCCACCTGCTCAGCTATGGCTTGTTGGATGGCATTTTGCACCAGCAGGCCAGCGTGGTAGTCCAGCTGGTCATCCATCAGCATGGAGTCTGCCAAGGCAGAGGAAGGCGAATCACAGCCTGGGTCACTGAAAGACTTGGAGATGCCTTCAGCCCTGCACTCTGCTGGAGTTTCGGCCTGCGGGGTCTGAGGCAGGGAGAAATCCGCTAGAGAACTTTCCTGCAGAGCGCTCATGGTCTCATTGGAGGCACCGCTGTCACTTACATTATCCATGCTGAAGTCATTGGAAAGGGTCTCCAAGACGGTGGTGTCCTGAGACCTGACAGACAAGTCATCCAAACCAGAATCAAGCTCCTCTGGCGGCGAAGAGGCGCTGCCTGACTTTGGGAAGTGATCTAGAATTCCCTGTCCATCATCCTTCACCACTGTGAAGACCGCCCTTGCACTCATGAATTCTCCATCCTCTGCCCACAGTTTTGAGGCTGGTCCAGCTCTGGGGCTATCACTGCAAGGTAAGTCTTTTGCTGTGTCAGCTGTGGTAGTGTGAGTGCTTTTGTCATCTTCTGAGCTACAGGAGACTTTCTGTGCTTTGACGACCGTGGCATTGCTACCCTCAAGCTGTGCAGTTTGCCCACACACTGAAACGGGTCTCGTCACAGACGACATCGGCCTGTCCACATATGGAGAATTGAGGCTTTTGTAGAAGGGTTTGACAGAGAACATTTTGGGTGTTACTGACCGCCTTGGTGGGGCCTGACCCTGAGATGGACCTGAATGCTCCATCAGCTGGAACTGCTTCCTGGCAGCTGAGAAGTCAATTTGCTCTGTGACAATATCTTCTTTCTTGATATTGACTGGCTCTGGGGGTACAAAAGAGCAGCTGACCTGTTTGGGGGATGTTGGTGTTGTACCTTGCTGCTGCTGCTGCCTCTCCTTGCGCTCCTTGTACTTCTTGTGAGACTCCAGATGCTCTTCATCCAGTTGATCCTCTAGGGGCTTCTCCTGAGGAGGGTTCCACCATTTGGCAGCAATGCTGGGGTTTTTCTTGACAGCCTGGCTTTTAATGAGTTCCCTCCTTTCTTTTTCAAGTTCCATCATTTCTTCCGATGGTCTCACTTTGCGGACTCTGTATTTTTCCTTCTCTTCTTCATCTTCAAAGAGCTTTGAGGGCTTTTTATCTTCGTGGAAGGCTCGCAGTTCAAACTTTGCCTCTTTCTTAAGTGTTGTAAGAGTTGTTTCTCCATCCTTAGAGGATCTTCTAGAACTGTTTGAAGAAGTGGGACTTCCTGGCACCTTCAGACTCTCCCTAGTATCTTCTTTCAGACCACCCAAGGAATGGCCATTAGATTTCAGGTTCTCATCTGTGATATTAGCTTCACATGGCTCAACCTCCAAGGATACTTGCTTGTCTGCTACATTTTCTTCCCTTTCACTAGATACTGACTCTTTATTGACATTAGCAGACGCTCCTGAACCATCCATAATGGAGACTGCACTTGGTTCAGGGGAGGATGTCCCATTAAATGTATTGTCTGCAGCAGAATCGCAACAATTTGCCTCCAGCACTTCATCTAGGTATCTGATCTCTTTAGCAACTTCACTGTCCAGAGATTCATGCCTGTCCCTAAGTCCATTTCGGCTGGAAGCAGGCGAAAAGAAGTGGGTTGGATTGTCTACGGGATGTGGTGAAGCCACTGTGGTGATGCTTTTATGTTCAGAAACTGGAACTTCAATTTCCATTTTCTCTTCCTTTGTAGCAAGCACAGTAGATGGCTCCAAGAAATTGGCACAGTTTTGGTCTCTGTTTTTTCTTAACCTGATGTCATCCTCAGGGATTCTGGAAGATTTCTAAAATGAAAGACAGAAAAATTATTAAGTCTTAAAAAATGAACACCTAATTTTTTGCAGAGCAAACACCATCTGGAAAGCAAATCCTAGCACTTCTTAAAATTGAGATTAAAGCATTCCCTCAAAGCTTGCATGGGAAAGCAAGGCAAGCCATTAACACAAAAAATAAGAAGTTACCTTACCATATGCTGGAAAAGATACTAAAACAACAACAAACTTTCGTTTAAGAATCTCCCACTTGCTTACCATCCTCACTTTGTCATTATTTCATGCCTGTGTCTTAGTCTGTGATATGAATAAACTTTGAATTTCTAAGTTAACAGTAACTTGGCAGTTTAACTTCCTCAAAGATTTGCACATGCAGTAAAAAACACCTATCATCTTGGTACTCTAAAAATGCTTTCCACACCTAAAGGAAATCTCATAATGCTTCTACTTATGAAAAGTATTACTGCCTGTGCTTTGCAGAAATAGATGCTAATATGCTGAAAGAGTTGGTGACTCACACCAAGTTAGGAAAAAATGATGTGGCAATGGTAGGGAATGTTCAATTCTCAATGCTCAATCTTGGTTATCAAACATGGAGTACAATTACATGGTGCTGGAAAGACATGGGGTCTTTCTCCATTCCACATGGAAACACACACAAAATTGCACTTGGGAGACAGGAAGCATCTGTAACTCCCATAGCATGAAGAATACCACAAAGAGCATGACAGGGACCACAGTCATGGTATCCTCCTTCCCACTTCTTTGATCTGTAGTGCAGATCTACTGGATTCATGTTTCTCCCTGATGTGCTGCCTCTGGTCATAAGGAGGTTACTGACATAAATACTATTTATGCTCATATATAGGCAAATATTACTGGTCAAGCAGCCTAATGAACTTACTGAGAGTAAAGTCTGAAGGAACTTCTGATTAAGTCGGTAACACGTCAATTAACTTCTCAGTAATTCTATACTGCTAAAACACAAAATCAATCCAAAACACCAAAAACAAAGAGGACATTTTAAAATGGTTCTTAAAAAAGCATTTGCTAACTTCCTAAATGCTGAAAACCAAAAGTGATACATTATTCACTTTGATTGACCTTTTAAAACAGAAAGGTGGTATCTGAGCTCTCTGTCCTGCTTCCCATGTGTCTCCATGTGTGAAGCATTGACTTCAAAAGCAAATGGCATTGATCAAATCCCGTGAACTCAGGGGGTCACCAACAAGAGCACCACTGTCAGGTAGTCACCCCTGCCTTGCTGTCCCTTATCCAGCATGTTATTAACACACACTGCAGCAGAAGATGATGAACAAGGAGCACAGTGGCACTTAACAGTGACCTGAACAATCACATTGTCACTGGATTTACACTGGCAGGCAAATGCAATTGACACATTTTAAGGAATTACAGCCAGTCACCCAGAAGAGATCTTTCTAGAAACACTCTGAAAAGCTTTCTGTCTAATTATGTAGTTGTACACAGTTGAAGACAATGCTGGCTTCAACCATTAGATATTTTCTTCCTAATTGTGCTTAAACACCAGAAAAAAAAATCTTTAAAAACAAACAACCTGTTTTTGTCTACATATTTTACTTGACAAACTTCACACAAGTTTTACTTGTTTCACTTCTTCACTTTCTGTTGAACTTAGAAATATTCCAGCTGAAGTTCATAGCAGTTCTTTTCTTAAAGCATATTGTATTTTTTATCATTTAAATATCTAAATGTAGCAGTTTCTTCTTTAGTCCTGTTAATGACATAGTCAAGAAATCAGATGCTCTGCAAACAAATACACAGTATAAAAAGTGCTTACTTTGTAAACTAGGCACAGATGGAGTGAAAGAATCATAGATAAAGGCTTCTTTTAACCTGAAAGGGTATTGCTCTTGATTTGCTGGCAGAGCTCCACATACACAATAGGTATTCAGGTGACAGGATTTAAGACTGCAAGACCTTTTTGATATTTGGGGTTACATCTTCCCTGCTTGACTTGCCAGTGCAAAAATGAGTACGGTGGCACCTAGAGCAGCATGTGCAAAGTCCAGGACTGACAGCTGTCCCCTTTTACACAAACCATGGGTATGCAATTATGCTCCCACTAATATTTGCTTCTAATCCGACAGATCAAAGCCACTAGTGACATTGGTAGCTAACTACGTCCTCTGTAGCTTCAAAAATGCATCTTGAATTGACAGAAAACAGTTAATGAAGATGTGCTCTCCTGCCACCGAAACACACCTCCCTGCAGAGCCAAGCCAGAGCAGAAGGGCCTCTTGCTACTGTGCTTCTCATACCTGCAGACCATGGAGCTGGAAATATACCTGATTGTCCCAGAGACTGCATTCACTAAAGCACATCTCTGTGTGAACCACCACTGCTCTGTGTGAACCACTCCAGTTCACATCACATTTGGATATTCAAGTTCAGTAAGAGAACCGCAGGTGCAGTTTTTTGCCTAAACCTCTTAGCAAGAGCCCACCCTCTCACCATAGCTGCAATCCATAACTCACAATTAATGCATGTAACAACCTAATCAGGGCCTGCACTTGTGACAGCATGTAATTCTGGAAGTGCATGTGTCTATGCAATTAGTGTGGGATATGTAATTATGTAGTAAAACAGACAATTATACAAGAAAACACTGCTTCTTATTGGAGGAGCCTTTCTGTGCTAGGGATCAGAAACTGAGCATGAAGAAGGCCTCCCAGCACAGCAGAGGAGACAGTGAGGATTGCTAGGAGAGGAAAAAAATTACATTTAAAAGAACCACCCATTTTTTTTCCTCAAAACATTCTGCCAGAACCTGGGGAGAACTTTGTGAGGTCGTGGCAATGAAAATTATGCTCCAGACGCTCCTGTGAGGAGCAGAAATCAATCTACTGATGAATTACTTGAAGAAGAGAACTGAAATAGCTAAGGACAGAAACAGACAGCAAAACAAAGCTTTTCAAGACAGTCCAGGCCACAGCACCTGCCCAGGTCAACTGAGTGGGTGTGGGAAAATGGCACATGTTGGGATGAGCCACCATGGGTGGGAGGAGGTTTGGAGGAGGGGGCCAGTGGGATACACACAGACCCCCATGCCTCAGCTGTTCAGTGGAAGGAGGTGAGCTTGCCAGGGGGCTGCTTTTGCTCCTCATTGATAAGCCTGCACCAGCAGCTTTGTATTCACCACCTACAGGGAGAAGGCTTTTCAAAGCCTGCACCATTACAAAGACCCGTGAATGCGAAAAGGGCTGCATTCAAACCTAATTGTAGTCAGTCATAAGGCATTCACAGTGATGCCCTTAAACTACTCATCTAGACCCAGATTTTCCAGAAGTTGCTGCTACATTTACACAGTCTCTGAATGTGCGTTCATTTCTGTCTAAGTCAAGATGCAACAGGGCAATTAGTGTCACTTCTACAATGCTGCTACACTTTAGTAAACTACAGCTATTAGCAGCTTAGAAAATTATTAGAATATTTTCTCTTTGGCTGAATTCTTCATTTACAAAAGTGTAAGTGTTTGGGCAATCAGCTCTTTTAGAAGGAATAAAATGTGGGTGTGCTACTAGCAGGACCCAACAAACGTGCTGCCAGTGCCTTCCTTTGTTTGATGCAACAAAAAATGCCTCAGAAACAAGTGGGAGGAAATCCTTCTGAGTCAGATCAACATTCTTCTGAAGCATCGGTGGCAGTGGTGGGAAGAGAGAGGAAAGGATTAAACCACTAAGAAGTTTCATGGTTTAAGAAAATCTGAAAGTTTCCTCATTGTGGGCTTTTACCATCACTCCAGCCAAGTTTCAAGACAGCTTTTGATGCTATTGGTCTCCTGGCTTTGTTAGCACTGTCAACCTTCCATTTCTTCAGCTTTCATATTCTTTTGGAGATGTTCTGTACTTCATTTGCTCCTCCTCTCCCTGCTTCAGCACTGAGCCAGTGTTTTGTTCCACCCTTTCCACTCTTCTCTTCAATCTGACTATTAGGCCCACCATATATCACACAGTTTTAGTAGTAAAACCTCATTTGCAGATGGTTTACTGGCTAATCCATACCTCCTTGCTGATGTCAGTCATCTTCTCCCTCTTCACCTACTGTCTTGGCCTGCCTCTCTGATTGTCTCATTTGCAATTAAGAAGGAAGCAAATGACGGATTTGTTAGGAGATTGACTCTGGCAAACCTTCAAGAGAGCAGCTGCTTTCATTCACCTCACCCTTTTGAAAACATAGTCACCACCTGCATAACAGATGGAGCCAATCCCAAACACAGCAAAGATATGTAAGTCAACTGAACCTCTGTGGTTCCAGACAGACACCCTGTCCAGAGACAAAACCCCTAGCCAGCAGAGGTATTGCCCCATGCTTGCTAGCGACAGTAAGTCTTTGCAGAACCCATTTTCTTTAGGACCCGAAGTGTTGCAGTTCATAATGAACCAGAAAAGCTGTCGTTGTAAAAGGTGATAGCATCTATCCCTCACAGCCCATGTTCCCCACCACACAACAGGTGCACAGACAGATGCCACCATCCCACCCCATCCCAGGTGGGAATGACACCCCAAACCACTGAGGCAGCTCCTGTCTCACAACGGCTCTGCACTCCCTNGAATTGGCACATGTTAAGAGAGGATTTTTCTCCCTCCCTCCCTCCCTCCCTCCCTCAGCAGGGCCTCATGGGGCAGCTGCCACCCCATATAACTCCAAAAATGTGGTGAATCCCCCTTGACTCTGGAGGAAGAAGAATGTGACAGTGGGAGCCTTTGCACAAAGCAGTCTAAAGAAATGGGCCAAACATCTGTATTTTGGAAACTACTTATTTGGGTGAGCTAAGAGAAAGCAGTAGCAGGGCAAAAAGGTTCAAAAATATCCCAGAAATGGAGGGGGTAAGGGGTGAAGACGATGATGTGGAACTCAAGGAAAGAAAGGTTTCTACTCACATTATGTAAAGAAACTATACATTTTGATTAAAAAAACCCAAATCAAAACACAAAAAAAAACCCCAAAATCCAAACCCAAAGTGTTGTCTTCTTGCTTCCATGCAAAAAGGTCTTTCTTTTTCATAGAGTATTTTATACTGGCATCTAAAGGTTTTTAAACTACTAAGGGAAATGTTGCCCAAAAAATTTAGAACTTTTCTCTTAATGAAATAAAATTCAGGTTTCAGAGAAAAAAAAAAGAAAAAAGAAAAAAAAAGGAAGGAAAAAAACCCAAACCTCAAATCCTGTCACCAAATTTTGAATTTAAGACGTGTCAGGCACATGCTGACACTGCCTTGAATAGTTCCATTCACAATCCTACTTGCACCCAAAAACCAAAACCTGGCCTGTTCCTCTCACAGTGCATTATACAGTGTCTTCAATACAAAGACTGAAACAATATCTGGTTACTAAAATGTGTTAGTGTTGAGTGTCACAGTGACATTCTCTGCAAGAGCTCTCTACGCTCTTCTGTGACTTTTCCGAGGCAGCCAGACAGTACAATATTTTCTTTGTGAAATGCTGGTTTGTCTCCTAAACACTTCAGAAATCACAAGAGTACATTCAAATGCAACAAAAATCAATGCAACTTCATATTACCTCCTCCTAAGAACCAGTCAGGGGCTCTTTTGGACTACAGACAGTGATAAGTGATGTGAGGATACAGTGCCAAACAAAGTGCTTACTTGGAGAGCTTGCTGTGTGACTTTTTTTACGTGGTTTTCCTATTTCCTTTTTTCATGTTTTAGCAAAGAAGTTATGATTGCATTCATTCAGAAAACACGTGAAAGGCTCTGCAATATTCTTTTGCAAATATCCATCTGAGCCACAGGCTTCAGCTTCCCCATGTGATACACTGTAAAGCTCTTTTATCAAATCAAACTCCAATCTTCTTTTGCTGCTATAATAAATTAAAAAGTGATAAAAATGGCCCAATAATTATGACTACTTTAATGATAAACATATATTGTGTGACAGGATATTTTAATGATGAGGACACACTCACTTGATACTGTATTTTTTCCCTATGTGCCTCTGTAGCTCCAGTATTTTTTTGTGCCCTCAATATCAAATAGGTGAATTTTTTTCCTGGGTAAGTCAGGATCCAAATTTGTAATAAACCTTACTATTTCTTAATAATTCCAGGGTACGTAAATTGAAGAGGTATTCTACTGGTAGGAAACCAGCTGATCTTGTAAGCCAGTTATTTTCTCTTGCTTCCTAAAAACACAGATCTGGTCCATCCACGAAAAATTTGCAACCCTAATAACTAGATTTCAACCAGTGCTACAGCAGCAAGAAAATTAAGTATCTTCCTTCTTTAATGCTTGTGCAGCTGTTGTAAAAAAACAACAATAAAACACTGAGTTCTTTTTACAAAATATTTTAATTCCTGCAAAGAACTGAAACTGCACAAAGCACCTGTATGGACAATGTGATTTATACAGAAATTAACATTTGGAGACAAAAGGCTGCTAACTGCTGAGTGAAAAGAAATATCACCTCTGATTAAGAAAAAACAATGCAGAGTTTATTAGAGCATGATGGATATACAGCTGGTAGTACGGAAAGCAGCATATATTCAAGTGGTGTAGATGCAGATACTACTCAGTGTGGGGTTGGTTAGCTTTGCTATGAAAGTTTTTTCAGTTTTACATAATCAAGATGGAAATCTGAAATTACAGAAAGCTGTGATTATACTCTCATAAAAGAAAGTGCAGCACTGCTTGGTACTGCCACACTCCACATTCACACCCCATTTTCAATCAGTTGCACATAGGGAGAAGAACCAGGAGCTTGAAGAACCCAAGAGATCAGTAAATTGGCAGTGATTTCAGGCACCAGAACCTGCAGTCAAAAGGCCATTCTCCTGTTCTCTGCACTGTTGGCTTCTAGTAATGTAGGTCAGCCTGAAAGTGCAACTGAATTAGAGCAGTAAATGCGTGCAAAAGAATGCATTTCATCCAGAAAAATGTGGCTTTATCATCACTCTCATCAGTTTAAATCACACTTCTGATGCTCCTTTCACCTGCAAAATCATTTCCACCTCAAATTAAAATGCACCAGTAGGTATTATTATTTCTCATGCTGCTTCACTCAATTCCCTAGGACAGAAAGGACAGCACACTCTGTGTGCAGGCATGGGAAACAAACCAGGGCCACTGAGGGACAGCACTGGACTGAAGGTCAATACAAACCACACTAAAGTGTTAATCAAGCGCACCACCACAGATGGTTAGTACTTTTTAACTTTGTTACACATTTTTCCTAAGGCTTATTTTTCCATGGCTTGCATCCAAAATCTGCTTTTGCTGAAACAAGATTGAATTCCAACAGCTGGGATACTTGATTTAAAGAGGTTGTGGTGCTAAGTCACTTAAATTGGTAAATGTGATCTTGTGAAGTGGCTTCCAATGCTGCCGAAGGAAGCGCAATGGTCTGGTGGAGAAATAAAGAGCATCCCATCCAGCTAACACATAAGGAACATGGCACAGTTAGAAAACTGTCCACACTTGGCAGGCAATTCAATTCATGATAAAATCCTTGAGGAACAGAAGGAGAAATTCTTTACAGCTGAAGGTCACAGATGAGGTCCTGTACCATTGCACTTACAGAGTCCACTTGGCTAGGCTCCCCACTCAGCTGGTGCTGGTGGGGGCGAGCTAAAGGCTTGGCTTTTAGTAGCACTCTCTCACACTCAGCCTCTGGTCTGATGTTAATTCAAAGAGGAGAAATCCCAGGTGAATAAGGAAAGAGAAATGTTCTGCTTAACAGAGAGCCTAATACAGATACTGAGTTGAGCAAAACACGACTTCTGAGTGTAGGCATGAAAAATCAGTTTCACAAAATGCTGCAGTTGAAATCTGCCCTGCACATGTCGAGGATGGAACAATTGCTCTGATAAAGCATGATCTAATCCCAGCGGGGAGGGGAAAGGACGCTAAACTAAGCCTTGCTCTTAATACTCTCTAACCCATCTAGATAATGTCAGCACAAGGAAAGAGTGACCTTTATGGTCGCTTGCACGAAAAAGAATAGAGACAAGGGGAAAATTCCTTAGTCTTTTCATCGGGGGCACAGGGTTCCTGTTCCATCTAAAGAACGAATCTGCAACTCTCCTACGTAAATGAGAGAGCTAGAGAAAAATACTGGCATGTTAATCATTTCGGTGAATAAGAAAGGGACCTCTTCAGGAAGGAATTTGGGTTAGGCAGGGGCAGGAGGAAGGCAGCAAATGGAGACAAAAGGCTGTGCAGTTCTCTTGCTCTCTGAACAGGTATTATGGTTGCTAGGAAAACCTGCTTTAATAGATGTAAGGAACACAGATAAATCTTCCTTAAACAAACAAATAGGTTTTCTGAGATGTATTAGTATTAAAGTCTTCTGAGGATACAGTCTTTCAGCAGCTGGTACAATTCGGTAAATATTCCATAAATGGCAGCCTAACCTTCAATTTCTGAAAAAAAAGATAGATGATCTCTATGCTGGAGTTCTTTGACCACTTACTTTTAAGGGCAATAGAGTATGAATTGAATGCTTTAACTGAATGAACCACCTAAAAACCTCTGCTAATAAAGACTAAGATTTTTCACTTTCAATTCTCTGTTTCACAAATGTTAACAGTCGGAGGTGATACTGCTTTTAACTATTTCCTAAAGCCTAATTAATAATTGCTGCACTTCTGAAAGGCCTGGCTGTTCAATACCTATTGGAGTTTGACAAGACTATTGCCACCAAGGCTATGCTGGGCTAATGGAACAAATTATGCTCAGAATTGTAATGCCAAACATCTGTTTCTCCAACAGCTAAAGAAAGTCAAGAATTATTGTTGATGTTTTATCTTTATCAGTAGGACTTGTTACAGCTGCTCTCATCCATTAGATTAAGACCCATCACAGCAAAATCTCCTTAAATGAAGGTATGCCTACGTAACTGTGCTTGGTGCAGTGTGTCTCACCCAGTGGCAGCCTGCTCTGCCAGGAGCACACAGAACAGGGCAATGTTTATTCACCGCAAGCAGTGAGTCTTGGGAAGGTTACAGTCTGAGGTCTCAACCAGCCAGCAGGCTTAAGCACTCTACAGATTGCTTTCTTCCCAGTTTTTCAAGGAAATGGAATCATTTTAAAGCTAGAGACTTCTAAAACGCCCTATTGAGAGAGAGCATGTAGTTGTTTTAAAAGATCTCTATGTAGAATTAGCTCTACCCAAAATGTATTTTAAGCTGCTACCTCCAGACCCAGGCAAAAGCCCATAACTGGAACATTATAAAAAGAAAACTGAAAGGACATGAAAAAACAGGATATCTAGCCTAGTACTAACTCAAAAATCACATCACGTAAGTGAAGAGGGGGGAAACATGATGGTGGTCCAAGGACATAACTGAAGTCTGTGTTACACACACAAGTGGGAAGAGAAGCCACTTCCAACAAGAGTGGCACATCACCTCCCCTGCCTGAGTCACGCTCTCCACTGTGTCACCATGCCCACTGTCCACCAGGGAATTACCACACAAAAATGCTTTCACTCCCAGTCCCTTTTTCCAGAAACAGATCATGGAGAAACCAGCATTTCGAGATTCATCTGAAGATTTTATACAAGAGCCAAAACCTTGTAACTCTAGTGGAGTGCAATTCGCAGGGCTCCCCCTCTAAGAGCATGCATGTAATTTAATTTTCTGGACAGTGCACGTAGAAAAATCCCCCTTCAAAGATACGTATTGACAAAATGAAACTCACTATCATTAAATGATGAATCCAATACAGCCAGGATGTTTGACTTTGACATACCATTTCAGTGGACTTTGACACACCATTTCAACAAATATCCAGCAAATAAGTAATATTTAACAGGAAGTCAGACTACAGAATCCACAAAACAGTTTTACTAGTGAGAGGCCAAATGTCTAGTCTATAAAGAAGGAGGATGTTGCTAAATTCTCCACATGCCATTGCTGTCCCTAGGCTATAAATAGGACATACCATGTGAGTTTGGGGTTGTGAACAGTTAGCAACTTCATTTATGCTTTGCTCATAACAGAAACTACGCACTTCAGCCATCTCACTATTTCCTGCAGGAGAATATTTCATTGAAAGTGAGACTTGCATAGGCTGTTGTTCTTTAAATTCCTTATTTTGGGAAGGTAGTTGAGAAATCCCTGGGACATCTCCTTTCAGCACCTACCATTTCCTGTCCTTCTGCCTCTGCTTCCCTCCCCTCTTCCAAGCAAAAACTCATTACTCCTTCTTTTCCTGCTGAAAAGGACCTGATTAAAATGACCTACAGCATATCTGGACTATATTAGGATATTATTTGATTAAGGCTCATTGCTTTCTCTTTCTCTCTCATTAAGATAATGATGGAGGAAAATGTTATTAACTGAACTGGCTATTC